>JASVER010000103.1:2810856-3104588 GCA_030449065.1 Oceanodroma leucorhoa | reverse complement strand
CGACGCGGTGCTGGCCTCTTGTTGGCTGGAGAGGCCTCGGGGGTGCTGGTCCTCCTCTTTGGGGGTCGCTGCAGCCCCCCAGGGGAGCATCCACTGCCCGGTCTGGAAGTGGAGGGCCCGGGCACAGACTCCCCTGGCTCCTCCTGGGGCTCTTCTTGCTCCGGCAGTGATGGTAACACGTGCGGAGGGGTGGCTGCCGGTACCCCCACCAACGGCAGCGGATGAGCTGTCGGGAAGCTCATCCATGCTGGATCTCACAGGGCTCCCAGAGGGGGCTGGGCTGGGGTCGGGAGGCCCTCCTGCTGGTCCAGCAGACGGCGGGCCTCCCTCCTGCACCGTCGCACGGCGACACGGATAAGCTATTGCACAAAAGTCACTGTGCGGTTTTGGAGGGAGACCCTCAGCATCCGGACCAGCAGCTCTTCATCCATCCCATGGTTGGTCAGGATGGCCGTGATTGTGTCCTCCACCATGGCTGCCTCCAACCGCCTGTTCCCAAAGGTCTGCCTCAGCCTCTGATGGACCCAGGGCAGCAGGGTCTCGAGGAGCGTTGGGTGGTCCTGGAAAAGTCTCACCCATTCCTCAGGCTGGAGGCCACCCACGGGAGCCCTGGGCACCCCTTCCGCAGCCCATGATTGGGGTGCTCCAGCATGATGGAGATCGTGGGCAGYTGGATGTCCAGGAACTGTCCCCGCCTGATGGACGCTGACTGATGTTGTTACACACGGTGTGATGACATGCTCTGTGTAGTCATCGTCCGCCCGCACCGAATGCAAGATGGACAGGATCCTCCTCTTGCAAAGGGGGCACTCAGGCTTGCTCTCAGCCCACCGCAGGATGCATGGGTAACAGAACTGGTGGAGGCACGGCATCACAAAGCTGGCCTCCTCCCAGCTGTCCAGGCAGATGGAACAGCGGTTCTCCAGCTCCATGGCCATGCTGTCCACTCACTGCGGTGGGCTGGGGGGAGCTGGCGATGTTGAGCTGCTCCCTCTCACTGACGCTGCAGCAGTGGGTGTCGTGCTGGGAAAGGAAGAGAGGCCACAGTTGTTGGCTGGCTTGAGSAGGGGTGCAAGAAATGCCCAGGTCCCTCAAGAAGGAAACCCTCCCAGCTCCCCAGGATGAGGTTTCCCCTCCCAGCTCACCTCTGCGGCTGCGAGCGCACCTCCTGGGTGCCCCGGCTGCCTGAAGCTGGCAGGGCCAGGGAAAATCCTTTGACGGCTCTGGGGTCRGGCACTGAGAGCTGCAACAAACAACTCCCCGAGCACGACACCAGCACCAAAGGCCTCGCTCAGCACTCCAAACCTCGCAAACTGCTCAGCCGGAGTGTGGGCACGAGCCGGCTGGGTGAGACTCGGCGCCCGGTTATAAGCAGCGAGGGGCGCCTGGTCACAATCCATCGCCTGGGGACATCACAGTCCGTCGCTGGATGACATCACAGTCTGTCACTTGGAGACATCTCAGTCCACCCCTCGGTGACAACAGAACCCATCTCTCAGGGTCTCGGTGACATCAGAACCCATCGCTTGGTGACGTCACTGTCCATCGCTCGGGGACGTCGCAACGGGCCATCCTTGCCCATGGCGCTCGTCCCGGCAGCGCTGCAGCCCCAGAACACGCGTCTGGGGTTACCGCAGCGCCTCTGCCCACTCCATCCCCCATTTCTTGTCTTGTGCTCAGCATCGGTGTTTCATGCCTGTCACTGAAGCCTCGGCCGTGTCTCTCCAGGGCCCCGTCAGGTCGCTCTGGCCGTGGCAGACATCTCCAGGCACATGCGGCAAGAGGGTTCACTCGGTAACACCTCATGCCTCCCGGGGAGGCTGCAGGACAAAGTCCCACAGGCTCTTCCCGCACCCCAGCACCGCTGGCCAGCCCTCTGGGCTCCCCTGATTCCTTCCACATGGGGTCACAGGCAGCACTTGGCTCGCTCTGGCGGGTTTTCTCCTCTCTTTTTCCCTGAGCCTGAGGGTGCAAGGGTGATCCCCGGGGCTCAGCACCCATCAGGCCTCATCCGCACACTACATCCCATTTGGGGTGCCGCAGACAGGCTGACAAAGCAGAGGGGCTGAGGGGAGGCAAGGAGGGTCTGTGGGGCTGGGGCTGGTTCAGCATGGAGCAGAGAAGGTGTCGGGGCATCTCACAGCACAGCCCGGTGCCTATGGGGAAGGCATCGAGGGGATGGGAACAGGTTCTTCCCAGCACTGCCTGGAGGGGGAGTGAGAGACAATGGCATCTCCTGAAATTAGGGAGGTTCAGGCCTCTGGAAGAAAAAACAAAATCCCTGTGGGGATCATGAAGCAGTGGAGTGGGTTGCCCAGAGAGGTTGTGAGATCCCTGAGCCTGGAGGTCTTCAAGACATGAGTGGCCACAACCCAGAGCACAACTGTCACAGGCCTGTGAAGGGATGCCCTCTGAAGTCCTGCAAGAGAAAGCACTGCCAGTGGGAAATACAGCAAAGGCTTCCAAAGGTGCAACAGCTTCCAGAAGCTGCAATGTCAGAAAACCAGTTTCTGGTTTCATTTGGTTCAGCAGCTTTCACAAACATTTGTTTAGGGTAGAATATAATAGTTCCAGTTGAAAGAGACCTACAGAGATCATCTAGTCCAACTGCCTGACCACTCCAGGGATGACCAAAAATTAAAGCCTGTTGTAAAGAGCACGGTCCAAATGCCTCTTTTTAGGGCACTGACAGGCATGGGGCATTGAGCACCTCTCTAGGAAGCCTGTTGCAGTGTCTGACCACCTCTCAGTAAAAAAGGATCCCTAATGTCATGTCTGAACCTCCCCTGATACAGTGTTGAACTATTCCCACGCTGTGTTCCTGGGAATACCCAGGAAACTGCAGGCATGGGTAGTTCTTCAAAAGTGACCAGCACTCATGGACCTTGAAGCCCTCAAAAGCAGATTCCCAGGGGACACTACTAAAGACTCTTGGACATCCCTGCCCTGGTGCTCGTGAGTGGGAGGCTGGGAGAGCATGAGGGACATGTTGCCTGTGGCAGCACTTTAGGTGAAACGAAATCATTGTACCCACGGAGAAATTGTCCCTTTTTGCTTTCCTGCAATGCTGAGACAGTGTTGGAAAGCATTCCTTGTGGTGGGTTGTTCTTTGGTCATGAAAGACACACACCCAGGAAAGCATCAGGGTGTTTATTGGAGGTGGCAGAGGTGGATGCTAAGGAGCCACAGCTACACTGTGCCTTTGCATCGGTCTGGAGCAGCAGCAGGGCCAGACAGGCATTTCTTGCACTTGGTGGTCTTTGCTCCCAAGATGAGCTCGTCAGTGTTGGCTCTCGAGAAGCGCTGGGTGCAGAGCCTGGTGGAAGGTGGCGTTGGAGAGCCCTGGAGCTGCGCCCTGCCTGCACCCTGCGCCTCTGCATGGGGTCTGTCCCTGCAGGCCCCCTTCTGCCAGCCAAGGTGTGGTCATCAGTGGGCCTCCTGCACAGACAGGCTGTAGCGCAGCTGCGAGGACCGGCTGTGGGCCCTCTCCATGGCCGTCCTCCAGCGACCACATAGTCCTTGTAGTCATTGTCCCCTCGCGCTGAGTGCAGCAGCTGCTCCAAAGGCTGCCTGCAGATTGGGCAGACACGTGCCCCCCTGACCCACCGCCAGATGCATGCAAGCAGAAGCATGAAGCATTGCATGCAGAAAGCCACATAGGTTGCCTTTTTGATGTCTCCCAGGCAGATGGGGCACCAGGAATCTGCTGCAGCCTCCACTGGCCCTGCCTGGGGCGGCTGTTTCGTGTCGCCATCCCTTGTCGCAGAGCTGCTCTCCCCCATGGCTTCTTCGGCACCTGATGCCATGCCCTGCCAAGAGAGATGTGCAAAGTGTTGGAGCTTGCCTGGTGCTAGGAGTGGAAAAGCCAAGCAAGCCCTAGAAGGCTGTGGGAGAGGGGAGTCAAGGGCCTCCTGAGGACTCTCCTTGTGGGCCAGAAAGCAGCAGCTGCAGCCCTGTGGGCCAGCCAGGCCCAAGGGCTGCCCTGTACCCCTGTCTTCCCACTCCCCTGGCTCCCATGGCAGGCTGCCCACACTGGAAGGAGAGGTGCAGGGGAAACCTCCTGTCCAGGCACCACGGGAAGGCAGGCTTGGGCAAAGGGCCCTGGGCAAGGGGAGCACTTGTGGTTCTGGGTGGGAGAGGCTCCAGCTGGAGCTTGGCAGGAGCTGGGCAGGGCAGAGAGATGTGGTCCAGGCTGGGATGTGCACCTATGTCTGTGCCCCACCTTGACGGTGGGCAGCAGGGAGGGAGGGAAGGAGGGATGGAGAGGAGGAGAGGAAGCCCCGATCTCCTCCACACCTCCCCAGTGCTCAAGCTGGGTCAGGCGAGATGCCTGGGGCAGGCTCTGGTGAGCTGTTGGGGGGCCCTGTGGGAAGAGCTGGTACACTCCAGACCGCTGAGTCCCTGTGCTCGCCCCCAGACACCACCAGCTTAGCACAGGGTAYCYGCARGAGGYGGTCAGGGAAGGTGGAGGAACTTGCTGAGAGTCTTCACCGCTGCCAACTCAGGCACCTTCCTTGCATCCAAGGCTCTGGGACAGGCGCTGACAGGACCCCCAGCACCACACACGCAGGCAGAGGAGAGAGGAGCACTCAAAGGTGCTGCCTTTGTGCAGCACCCAGACCTGCTGCTGTGCCCCATGCCRAAGCTGGTAGAGCAAGCTGAAGGTCCTGATGGCGCCTACACGCCTTCTGTGTGTGCCCACAGGAGCCCTGGACAAAACGCAGGGGGACAAAGCTTGTGGCTGCTGAAAAGCAGCGAGGTGAGGGGCCGTCACAGCCTCTCCCCAGTACTATCACAATGGGTGTTGAGGGCTGCGCCCTGACAGATGCTGAGCCATGAAGGCAGACACCCCCACTGCCTTCACCATCTATGTGGCCCTTTGTAGACCAGAAATGTGCCTGGCATTGGTATCCCAGATTAGTGGTTTGAGCACCTTCTCAGGGATCCAGGAGAGGCTGACCAGCCTGCATTTCCCTAGATCCTCCTTCTTGCCCTTTTGGAAGATAGGAGGGACGTGTGCTTTCCTCCAGTCTTTGGGCAGCTTTCCCTTTTGCCGTGATTGTTTAGATTATCAGGAGTGGCCTTGCAATGACATCAACCAGTTCCCTCAGCGCTCATGGGTGCATCCCCTCAGGGCCCATGGGTTTATGTATGCCCAGTTTGCTCAAGTATTCTCTAAGCTAACCCTCTTCCACCGAGGGTGCATCTTCCTTGCTCCAGACTTTCCCCCTGGCCTCTGGAACCTGGAATTTCCCACAGCCAGTCTTGTTCGTAAAGACTGAGACAAAGGCAGCATTCAGTACCTCAGCCTTTTCCTGTGTCCCAGGTCACCAGGTCTCGTGCCTCATTCAGCAATGGGCCTACATTTTCTCTACTCTTCTCTTTACTGTTAAGGATTTAGAGAAGACCTTCTTGTCACCTTTGGCATCCCTTGCCAGATTCAGTCCTAGAKAGATTTTGGCTTTCCTAGCCATGCATTCCTCTGCATGTTCAGTTAGTGTCTTTATATTTGTTCCAGGTTACCTGCCCCTGTTTCCACCTTCTGTATTCTTCTTTTTTATTTTTGAATCTTGTGAGGAGGTCCTTGATTATCTATGCAGGCCTTCTGACATTTTGCCCAATTTCCTACTCACTGGGATGGGCTACTCTTAATATTGGAGGGGATGATTTTTGAATATCAGCCAACTTTCTTTGGCTCCTCTTTCTTCCAGGGTTTTAWCCCATGGGACTCCTTCAAGCATATCATGTAAAGGTCCAAAGTTGTGATCTTGCTTTTTGCCCTTCTCCCTTCTCTCGGGATTCTGAACTCCACCATGTCATGGTCACTGCAACGCAAGGCTGCCTTCGACCTTAACATCCCCAACAAACCCCTGCTTGTTGGAGAATATGAGGTCCATTAGAGCATCTCTCCTCTTTGTCATCTCTGTCACTTTTGCCAGGAACATGCTAACAATGCTTTTTAGGAATCTAATTGATTTCTTGTGCCCTGCTGTGTTGTTTCTTCAGCAGTTACTGAATTTCCCCAACAGGACCAGGGCCTGTAAACACGAGGCTACTTCAGGCTGTCTGTAGTTGTTTCCAGAAAGCCAATGGGAGCAAGTATTACTCTGCTAACTAGGACAAGCGAAACTTCTTGCTTTTATCTTTCCARCCCAAGCCAAGGCTAGAAAACACAATTTTGGATAAGTGTTTTACCACTTTCACCTCTTTTGCAATTTTATTTTTCTAACTGGCAAGGTGAGGGATGCTGCTTCTACAATTCTTTCAACCTACTCTTGAGTAACAGGCTATATTTAATGCATCCTCTTTTCTTTAGCTAGTCTTCCATGCATAGACTAGCCTTCCCAGTGACAGAGCTTTTATTAATAAAAAAAATGTGCTCCCATTGACTTCTGGAAGTAACACTGATTTTTTCTCTGAGCTCACTCTAAAGAAACTGAGGTGGACARACATGATCATTGTTACTTTTTTCTTCTGGGCATGGAAAAAAAAGGAATGTCGAGTTTCTGAGAGCTGGTGAAAATACACAGCTTATAGGCGGTAACCAGAAATTGATTTCCTCACTGCCAATTACAGTAGTGATCTGAATATCCTGGACAAAGATACTCTGTTAGTGCCAGCAACCTTATATCATGAAAATGACAAGATCTGCATCTCCTCTGACATATGGTGTTTAYATAGGGATAACATTGCATGGTAATGTTACTACTGGGCTAGGTACATCATAGGCTTGAGCTCTGGTCAGTGTTTGTGGTTCTCTGGTGACCATGAGCTATGGATATTAGTCTCCTAATGCATAGAGAGAGAAGAGCTTCAGCTGATCATCTTCCCATGTATGGCCTTGCCATCAGCAGTGGCCAAGTTGCTCTGAAAGAGCAATAGTAACAGTGCATGAGAGAGGACAAATGATGTTGCATCCCCCCACAAATAGTCAAGGGAATACAATCCCAAATTTCTGCTTTTCAAGAAAGGCTTGAAAATTTGGGCACCTTTCTCTAATAAAAAACAGTAAGTTTTTCCTAATCTTTCAATTTAATGTGCCTTATTATATCATTACATTCTGGTAGATTGTGTTTTTCTGCTTGTTCTGTATTACTCAAGGTTAATGTTTAAACTATAAATGTTTCGTACTCTGTGTTCTTAAAGGAGCTAAACTGCTGGGTTAAATTAGTCATGTTAATTAATTTGTAATGGTAGGGATWGAAAATAAACTAGTAGCCTATTTAACTTTACAACTCAGAAATTAAGGGCATAATCTGATATTATTCCCAAACTGAGAAGAATATTTTATTATTCGTGTCAAAGAAAGATGGAAATATTTGCCTTCAGTGAGAAAAACAAACCTTGATAAAAGACAAAAGCCTTCTATATTGTAACATTTTTCAGAGTAATAATAAATCAGATCTAGTTCTGTTGTAAAATTCTTCTTCATTGAAAAACATTAAGCCTGAAGTGAAATCAAAACAAAACAAAAAAATCAATAAAATATTTTTTCCAAGTCAAAAGGAAGTGCAAATGTAGAGCTTTACAAATGTGTCATATCTTTGCTGACATTGTTCTTAAATTTATACCGCAGTAATTTTATACTAGTTTTACTAAGGACTGGAACTGACTTATTGATGTTAGTACAAGTCACTTCTAAACACATGTAGGGAATATTTTTATATTTGGAATAGTCTAAAAGGAACTGTGTCTAGATTTTTATGTCGATAAATGACATTTGGGCATCTGCAGAAAAGGACACAACATTTCTTTTCCAAAAATAATATCTGAACCCACAATACAGATATGAGATCTTTTCATGAAGAACAAAATGTTGAAAAAAATCTATGCTTTTTCAGCCTTTCTAAAACAAAGCTTACCCAGCTTTTAGTCCATTTTGTAAAAGAATCATCTAGGTTTACTTTCCTTTTCAACATCTCACTTTTCTTTACTCCCAATCTAACCATGTATCATTACAACTTCTTGATTCTTAACAATAAGAATATTGTAGTAGTCCAACAAAAGCAAGTAATTTATGAAAAATGTAGGTATTATGCTCTAAATTGTGTACACTGTCAATGACCAAAGGYTTATTAATTTAATGACTAAATAATGAGAAATATGACTCTGAGTGCTTACAGGTTTAATGCCACCAAAAGATTGTTGCTGCTTCTCTCCCACAGGAATATCAGGGGTTTAGAGTGCTTTAACATGACCACTAAGCTAACTTATGCTGGTCAAAGCATTGCTTTGACTTATCTACTTGTGCCTACCAATGCATTGTGTTGAAGATAGACTTGCCGAACCCTTCCTCACTCAATCCTCCTTGTTAAACATCTCTGTAAGAAAGATGTGAGAAAGTACCACTTGAAAGGTCAATGATGCAATGTTGATGCATCGCATTCCCTTTCTAAATGGATAATCAAGGCTTCTACAGTGTTTGGATTGACAAATCCATAGGTGGATTATGACTGGTTTGAGTTCAATGCAAGAAGGATGAGGTTAACCACTGTGGGGAGGAAGCTTTTAAAATACACAGCATCTGAGAAAAGAGTGGTCACGAATATTTCCTCTTTCTGGCTGGCAAGAGAATTGAAGAAACCTTCATGCCCATCTGTTCAAGCTGGAGTCTCCTATGGTATTTTCATCTCTTCCATTCCCATGATGAAMTACTCTAAGTATTCAGTCTCAGAGAGCATGAAAAAGAGGTCACAGAATATGGTACAGGGATGCCGCAGGCAGTACAAAATGTGTGTTTAGACGTATGTACCTGTATTAGGTTTGCACGGCAAGGTTTTGGTAGCGGGGGGGCTACAGAGGTGGCTTCTGTGAAAAGGTGCTAGAAGCTTCCCCTATGTCTGATAGAGCCAATGCCAGCTGGCTCCAAGAYGGACCCGCCGCTGGCCAAGGCTGAGCCCGGTGGTAGCGTCTCTGGGATAACATATTTAAGAAGGGGAAAAAAAACCTGCTGGGCAACAGCAGCCAGAGGAGAGGAGTGATAATATTTGAGAGAAACAACTCTGCAGACACCAAAGTCAGTGAAGAAGGAGGAGGAGGGGATGCTCCAGGCACTGGAGCAGAGATTCCCTTGCAGCCCATGGTGAAGACCATGATGAGGCAGGCTGTCTCCCTGCTGCCCATGGAGGTTAACGGTGGAGCAGATATCCACCTGCAGCCATGGAGGACCCCACACCGGAGCAGGTGGATGCCCAAAGGAGGCTGTGAACCTGTGGGAAGCCTGCACTGGAGTATRCTCTTGGCAGGACCTGTGAACCCGTGGAGAGAGGAGCCCATGCTGGAGCAGGTTTGCTGGCAGGACTTGTGACCCCGTGGGGGACCCACGCTGGAGCAGTCTGTTCCTAAAGGACTGCACCCTGTGAGAAGGACCCACGCTGGAGCACATTGTGAAGAACTGCAGCCCACGGGAAGGACTAATATTGGAGAAGTTCATGGAGGACTGTCTCCCATGGGAGGGACCCCACGCTGGAGCAGGGGAAGAGTGTGAGGAGTCCTCCCCCTGTGGAGGAAGGAGTGGCAGAGACAACATGTGATGAACTGACCACAACCCCCATTCCCCATCCCCCTGTGCCACTTGGGGGGAGGAGGTAGAACTGGGGAGTGAAGTTGAGCCTGGGAAGAAGGGAGGGGTGGGGGGAAGGTGTTTTAAGATTTGGTTTTATTTCTCATTGCTCTACTCTGATTTGATTGGTAATAAATCAAACTAATTTCCCCAAGTTGAGTCTCTTTTGCCCAAGACAATAATTGCTGAGTGATCGCTCCCTGTCCTTATCTTTTGATAAGGAGCCTTTTGTTATAATTTCTTCCCCTGTCCAGCTGAGGAGGGGGAGTGGTGGAGCGGCTTTGGTGGTCACCTGGTGTGCAGCCAGGGTCAACCCACCACAGTACCAAATATGTGAGTCACTTGGGGTTGGCTTATCCACACTTTTTTTCCTTAGACCATAGCAGAAACTGAATATGGGAAGGAGAACTCCAAAATAAGTAAGTTGCAAAGTCTTGAATTTTATTGCAAATAGATAGAAATCTTCCAAAGGTCAGATTTACATGGAATAATTTAGAAGGAGGAAGGGCATAAGTTTTAATTATCAGTGAACGCTCTTCAAAATATGTCTTGCCCTACTGCAAGAAATTAGACTGATCTTCTGTAACGAAAAGATAGTCCTGAAGTAGTTACAAATTTTAAAAGGGAGCTAGAAGTCCTAAGTAAAAATCTTTGTATGCTTTTATGCCTGCAATCAATTTATCTTAATTGGTACAGTTGAGCAGTGAGGTGTAGCTGAAAATATATGATGGAATGTCTTTGTACCTTCGTTTTTGTGGAGAACTCGAACATGCGTACTAATGAGTGCACTCTTTGCCAGCAAATGCAGCTGCATTTACTGAAAATTTTGTCTAGAAACAAATTCAACACTTGCTAGTCACACTGTCAGGAAATATGCAAAATTAGTAATTCAAGCAAACATTAGATATCCTTCTAAAAGTTTATTCTGAATAAAAAATCCAGATGATAGCTGCAGTTAAAGTTTACTCATCTGAGCTTTATTTCCAAACTTGTGAAATTTATCCCTCTACATTTTAAAAGGTCACTATGCTTTTTTCTGCTTAATAGAAGGTAGCTGTGAATGYATTATTTTTGTGGAAGTAGTTGCTCTCGAGTGCAGTAAATATTAATTTACTTCACAATACGAGTTTTGAGGGAAATTATAAGACTTTGCTGTGTGCTCTGGAGATTATGTTTTCTGGGATAACTTCCTTCCCAAAATGCAAAAAAGCAATACTGCAAAGATTCCATTTGGAGTTATTCTAGGCAGCTGTGTAAAACATGAAATTCCTCCTCATTCCCTCTGAAAACATCTAGTTTTGTTTATCTTCAGTAACATCTAACAAAATAAATTACCAAATCATCAAATATTCAAACCAACTASAATATGTTGTTAAAGAGTGGACATTTCTTTCTTTGTCGTGTACTTAATACAGGAAAGCATACTGTTGAAAACCACAACTACATATTAATAGCATTGAAATGCAGGTGCTGGTTTCTGGTGAATAACACCAAGTTGGTAAATGCTAATAATAATTTGGGTGAGATTTTTGCTATTTAAAATGATAGTAAGAAACAGATAGGATGAAATAGTGTGTGCAAACCAATATTATTTAGCTATATTATACCTATACCCCATATATTAAGGGAGAATTATATGGTTTATGATCTAATTTAGCAGAATTGTCATATACATGAAACATACAGATAACAGGAATTTTTCTCTTAGAGGCCTTCTGTGGCAGGTTGACATTGGCTGGCTCCCAGACCCCCACGCAGCTGGTCTCTCACTCCTCCTCCTCAGCAGGACAGGGGTAGGAAATAAGATGAAAAAGTTGACAGGTCAAGATAAAGACAGGGAAATCGCTTACCAGTTACTGTCACATGGAAAACAAACTCAACTTGGGGAAAATTAAGTTAATTTATTACAAGCTAAGATGGAGCTGGGTGGTGAGGAACAAAGRCAAAAACTAAAATACCTTCCCCTCACCCACCACTTCTTCCCAGGCTCAACTTCACTCCTTCATTCCCAGCTTCTCGCCCTCCCCTCCTCCAAGCAGCACAGGGGGATGGCGAATGGGGGTTGGGGTCAGTTTGTAACACTTCGTCTCTGCTGCTCCTTCCTCCTCACACTTTTACCCTGCCCCACAGGCTCTCCACAGGCAGCAGTTCCTTAGGGAATATCCACCTGGGCTAGCATGCGGTCCTCCACAGGCTGCAGTGTGGATACCTGCTCCAGTGCCTGGAGCACCTCCTCACCGTCCTCCTCTGGCTTTGGTGTCTGCGGGGTTGTTTCTCATACTTTTTTTTTCTTTATTTCTCACACTGCTGGGCAGCGGCTTGCCCTTTCTTAAAGATGCTTTCACACAGACACACCGGCTTGGCTGAGGGGCTGCAGTGGATCTGGCTGGAAACGGCCGTGTCCAGCACGGAACAGCTCTGGCCTCTCCTCACACAGGTCACCCCTGCAGCCCTCYCACCCCACTGCCAACACCTTGACACTTAAATCCAACACAACTTCTCTCATTTTGTCCTATCACCTTCAAGTAGGTCTTCAAACTTCATATTTTAGGTTAAATGAATCAAAGAGAACAAAAGTTGAATTATGGAAGAGATGCACTCTACACAGAGCAAAATGAGTTTGTCTCCTCTCAAATCACACATGCACATGATTTTGACCTTGTATCAAAAATAGCTAGGCTTCAACAGCATATGGGGCTGCTCCTATTCGATTCTCAGYCTAGCATCAGTCATGGGTGATTTTTACATTTTGTATAAATAAAGAATTGCTATTTCATCTTCCTCTTTCTTTTATGTTTCAAACTGTGCTGATTTACAATATAAGTTAGAACCAGTGGGGGAAAATGCTGGTGGAGGTGGGAGAATTGCATTGAGAGAAGAGAGAAACACTGAAGACTTATCAGCTGAGGTCCACTGCTCATAGTCTTTCTCTTCGTCAGAAGAAATATATAAATGTTCTCAAGACTAAAATTTTATGCCTAAGACTTGGAGAACACCAAATTTAAGCACAGCTCAATGCACCCTTCAGCACTGGTTTAAAAAGGAACAGACTTCAACTATAGCAATGTACTAGGACTACTTCACAAACAGAATGAAAATGGAGGAAAAGAGCACACCTCCTTTTCACTTTGGTCATTGAATTAAAAAACATCAGAGTTAATCAGAGAAACTCTTAAACTGAACTGCAGAAGTCCTGCTGCTATAAGAATGACAGTTGAAATAGACAAGGAGGACAGCAAAGAGGAGAGAATTTTGCCTTTTCTTAGTCTTAAAAAGAAGAACCAAAAATAAATACATTAAGATATTATTTAAACAGCAGTATAAAGAAAATGATTAATTTACAAGCATTATCCTATTCTTTTTTAAGGTGCCTATTATAATTGTGATATTCTGATAATCCTAAATATTGCAGTATTCAGAAATTTTTAACCAGCATAAAATTATTTTTATGTTTGCAATCTTAAATTACAAGATAAATAATGCTCTGTTTTAGTTTTACAGGCTCTCCCAGATCTGTTCATTTTTTTGGTCCATAACTTTTTCTATAATACTATTAGTTTTATTTTATACTTTCACCACTTTGATATCTTAAAATGCCATTTCTAAACAAAGGTGCATTGCAATGGGAAAAAAATGAGGATAGAAAACATAATGAGGCAATATTTCTGAGAAATCAAGAAATMGAGAATAACTATAGAATTAAGTTATGTATGAAAGTAAATCATAAGTGCTAATTGTGTTTAAAATATACAATACGTATGAGGTATGACCAAAGTTTGCAGAATTCACCATCATGGATTTGAATATTTCCATAATGCAAATCTAGAAATCTAGGTTGTAAAGCTTGATCGTGTTTCCATTGCTTTCAAAAATCATTTTGCATTTAATTTCTCTTTCTCAAGCAGTTAATTCACCTCTGACATTTCAAGAAATGACATGAAAGCAACATGCTACAATGGCTTCTATTGTTCTTGAAGGTCAATATTTTCTGTAAACAGTGGAAGTGTGATGAAAAGTGATCATTATAGCCTTGGCTGTGTCTAAAGGATTCTTTGTTTTTGTTCATCATTTGCCATTTTCCAGCCACCCACATCACAGACAGTTTCTCTGCATTAGCAATAGGTAATGTTACAGCTGCCACAAATGAGATCATCAATTTAGTCTATGTAGAGAAGGTAGTAATTGCTTGCTATTTATGCATTTAATTATTTGCATGCTTAGTTTCACAAAACCCATTCTTTAATCAGACAGATATATATATTTATTCTGGAAGTATTTCTACGAGACTCTATCTGAGCTCTTCTCTGAGCTCTGATTCACAACACTGTGCTCTGTCACTAGTTCATAAACAGTTTCTCTGGTAAGTTGTCCTCTTTAGCTCTCCAATTTCACTAAGTCTGAAGATTTGGAAGTCTGCTGTGATCATTCATGAGATGCAAAATCTAAGCTGCTTTCTTTCCCTCCCTGCACATACATAATTCTCTACCTTCGATCGCCTTCAGAATTACGATGTTGCAGACTTGGCCTTGGTTATGCTAAGAATTGTTTAATCACTAGACTTTACAAAGCTGAATCTCAGTAATTAAGTTTGACATTATAAAATCATACAATACCAAATAATCATGGTTAAATTGCGATGAACATTTTATTATATATTTGATRTATATTAAAATCATTCAGATAAATATTAATCTGGATAATAAGGTGACAGTAAAATAATTCATACTAAGGTGTCATAATATCATTTTCATAGGTGAAACTGAGTTAAAGAAACAAAACAAGACATCTCTTATAGCTTACAATATCATAGCTTTTCCACTAAAACCTGAGACCTATGGGCACTGTTTGTCCTTTAAAAAGATTTATTTCCAGATTACTTTTCTATTTAATTTCTATTTCATAAGTTTGTGTTAGCAATGTGGAATCAATGACTATAGAAACCAGTGTATAGATTTCAGTCAGTCAATGCTGTGTTGAAACACATCATTGCTATGACAACACTGAGAGGGAAATCTGAAGGACTTCAAGGTACACAATATTACAGTTAAACTGGAAAAGAAATGGAACTACGTGAAACATTTTCATTTATATTGAAAACAGATTAATAGTCCTGACTGCAAAAGACGCTCATGGAATGCAAATATGAGGACTTAAAATAGTGGGTGTATATTTTTTACAGTGTACACAGCTAGTAATCAATACCTGTCTATTTATAGTCATCCATATTGTTTTCCAATTTAACCTAAAAATATAATTCAATCTAAAATTATATTGTATAGTATATTTAGAAATGTTAGCCTATACAGGTTTTGTCACTATATATAGCTGTAACTTCATAAGCTCGGAGAGAGAAAGGAGAAATTAATATCTTATGATTCAACATGTGTATTTATACTCTAAAACTACAAAATTTCTTACAGACCAGTCCAGAAGACAGCAAGGGTGGATATTTTTTTTTCTTTCATCACTTAAAGATTACAGTTTATATTTTTTCCTCTATTTCTACCACAGATCTCAAAAAGTAATCATATTGATTTTTACTTCATGTGGTTTTGCTGAGGTTGATTCCAAGTTCTTTTTTCATCTTGTTGTTTGAAGTAAATATGAGCTTAATAAAATCTGAGAATAGCACAAAAATTGTTGAAATGTTGGGTGATGAGGAAGAAAAGACTAATTTATAGATGACCTTTTGTTCTAGAAACAGTAATTGAATATAGTGAGGGATCTTAAATATTTTCCTAATAGATCTGGTGATGTACACTGCAAATGGCATGTCAATAAACAAATAGACTACTGGTCTAACTGGTGTGACAATTCTGACATTGCCAGAAAGTAATTTGGTTGTTTAAATTGTAAATTACATTGTCTAGAATGCTTATAAACTTTGCACGTTTATTAAATCAGTTTGGTTGATGTCGGCTTTCATTAGGGAGAGGGAACTCAATAATGGAACTAGATTGAATATGTCCTCATTCAAGATGAGTAATTAGCTAATTCCATCCATAATAGAGCAAAGAAAAAATCACATTGAATCTAAAACCTGATGAGTTAAATGTTACAAGAACCTGCTAAATTAATCTTGCAATTGGACTACCCATCAGTATACGGAAGAGCGTTCTATCTTAAAATTGATTAAGGATGGTCATATTGATCAGAGAAATAAGAGCAGGTAAGCTAAAATTGTTTCACACTACCACTTCTAAGGTTAATATCCTGTGAACAATATTGCAGTTGAAGACCACCCCAGATGCACTGAAAAATAAATTATCCCACACAAGGCAAAACACGGCAGAACACCTATGTTTAAAACCATAAATTACACCAAACATGGAGATGTAATACAAATTATTTATGTCTGGAAACTTTTTCAATGTAACAGTGGGTATTCTGTGTAAATTTATACATAACTTTCAGACTAATTTTTAGAATTTAGAATGGTTGTTATATATAAGGTTCTCCAAAATAGTYTTCTGATTGCTCAGTGTAAATAATATTTGAGACACTTGACAGTGKTGTGAATAAAGTCTATGTGAATAACGAAACCTATTACAATTTGTAGTAAAATTTAGCTAGCTAAAATGGCAATGAAAAGCTAGTGCAGTTATGAATATAAATTAGATATGTTTTGCRTCTTCAATCTATTAAATTGCAATAGGTTAATTACTTGTACAATAAGTTACACAATTATTTAATGAGAACTGGGAGGAATTATGTTAATTGTTGCTTGCCATTGTATAACAAAAGGAGATAGTGTTTTCCTGACAAAACCATTTTGCAGAAGTATTATTTTACATGGAGGTGCCAAAGAAGATCCATAATTAAAGTAGTGTCAAGATTTATATTTAAAAGGTTTTGTTCAGTTACCACTGAATTGAAGAAGTCTTTCTATCGTTTTAGATGGTTGTTGGAGTGGATCCCAAATAAGATTAGAAATTATTAAAACTCTTACCAATTAATTAGACAGTTCCCTCCTCTCTTCCCCTTTGTCTTCTTTCTCTTTAAAAATGCAGATCCATCAAATCATCAACACAGGTTTAGTAAATGGGTAAGCACCTTACAGTCTGGTAGCAGAAAGAAGGCCACATTAGGRAGGGATGGGAAGTTCTAGTTAAAAGTTGCTTATCATTGTATGATACCTTAGCTTCCAAACAGAAAGCGTGTTCTGTTTATTGTGTTTTCGTTTTTCCACATGATTCTATGTTTCAGGATGTTAGGGGAATAGCTGCAAATTCCAAGTGCCATCTATCCAATATTGAGGCTTTTTTAAACTTGTATTTTTGTTATCATTGACTTTACTTCCAGAAAACTGTGAGATTCTGCTTTGAAGTTTTTTCATGCAGAGTCCTTTGTGGCCTTCTACAGCCTTTCTGGTTGGAGAGGCAATAGAAGTTAGGAAAATCTTTTGAGGGGAGGGGTTATATTTTAAACACTTCCAGGTCAAAACTTATGAACGTGCCTCAGGTGGAGAAATGCCCAATCATGGAACTGAACAGAACCCAGAAGTGGAATGTCTATTTCAGATGTGGTAGTTAGGTGAAGTTCATGCACCCGAACCTACTTGTCACATCAGATGGCAACTTCAGAATGTGAGTTCTGTGCAGAAATCTTGTGTCTGATTAGAAGAAGTAGAATGAAAAAAAGTCCAGGACACAGTAAGGGGTGTCTTGACTGATTTTCTTCTGGCAAAAAAAGATATACAGTTTTACTGAAGTTCTTGCAATTGCATAGCTGCTGGAGAAGTAACACTGTTAAGATTCATAGTTGTTGAGCTAAACCACTAGCTGCAAAAGGTAGTGCTAACTTCAAGCTTCTCTTAGTCTCTAAGAGTTGTTGGTGCTTCAGTTGAAACATGAGAAAGACTAAGTTTCTAATGATTTTTGGAAGCTCTAGAAGAATAGAGTTGGAGAGCTAAGACAACAGGAAACACCGTTCAATGGAGGAGATTGCCAGCTGATTGCCTGATGCCCATTGTAACATTGTAAGAAGAAAGGACAGTCTAACATCCTGCAATAGATGTTTCGATCTAGCAAAACAGAATATAATTGATAAAGATTGCCAGTTGTGAGCTAAAAGAGAAGATGCTGAGTCTATTGCTAATTATTATGATAAATGAAGAGGAGACTCCATTAATTACAGTCCCTCAGGATGGGGAGAATAGTCTTTTCCCTTGACATGCACCTAATGAATTAAACCAGGATTAAATCCTGGTTTTGGCCTATTCAGCACAATAAGCTGGTACAGCTGGGTTTAGCAAGGCGTGGGTTTTTGCCGACTTGCAGAGATCCAGGCTTATCCTGGAATGGTCAAGTAATGAGAAGTGAGTTAGAGGATTAAAACTATGGCTTAGATCTGACTTTCCTTAACTTTTAATATTGAGGGTATTAAAAATGTTTAAACTTTTTCTTATATTAAGTTTAAAACCTTTTTTTCAAATTGTTTCAAGCCTACTTCTTTGGTTTTGTTCTAATGCTTTTTACTGCCCTACAGTGTAWCTGTGATTTCTTGAGTGTCCTGTATCAGAATAGCTGTACAGRGTCAGACAAAGAAAGATGAATGCCAACAGTATCTATAAGCAGAGGCTGAGAGCAAGGCATATATTATTTCTCTTCTGTTTTTTTCCAGTGTCCAGCTACTTTTACTTCAGAGCACCACTTGAGGGAGTTGATGATTGTGTATTTAGTAACTTTCCGGGGGCATTTCTTCCAGATCCTTTTCAGTCTTTCCTGAACTTGTCCATTAGGAACCAGTATCACAGATGTACTACAGAAGAAGCATTCTGAGGAAGTACACCCTTTTCTTTGTTCTGAAGCAGTTGATTCCCCTTAACTGCTATGTTGATTCCCCTTAATTGCTCTGTTTAAGGAGATGGTGAACAAGTAATCCTCATGGTTATGATTTCTCTATATATCCTCTAGAAAAACACAGCAGAAATTCAGTCTTTTCCAGACTGAAGAATTTTAGCCTTTTAGTTGTTCCTTGTATATAAGCCATTCCAAGCCTCTAAACATCCTTGTTTCTTTTGAAACTTTTTACAGACAGCTTTGTGTAGATACAGTTTCTACTTATCTGCTGAATACATGGGTTACCTCCCTTCACGTTAATCATGTATGTTTTGGTTCTCTTCCTTACTGCTGTTTCTCCTAGTTTGCCCCAAACAGATGTCAGGCTTATGGGCCTGATGATTAAATTTCTTTGCAGACCTTAAAAAAATGAAAAGAAGAAAAGAAGSCACCATATAGGTATACTATCTTCTTGTTCTTGACTACCAAGAAATAGTAAGTGAGCAGTCAAAATTCATATTTCATCCTTGAATTCTTTCAAAACWCTTTCACAAATGCTGTCTCATCCTGGTAACTTATTCCTGATGACTTACCTGCTTTTTAGATAACTTCTTCTGCAGTTGCCTTATGTTCAAACAGATCCCCTGAGCTCCCATGGTTGCCAGCATGGGAATCTTCCAAATTTCTTCTGCGATGAACAGAGAACACCTTTAGTGTTTCCACAATAACCTTATCTTCTCTGCATGTTCCTTTTACAGTTTGATCAGGAGTTGGCTCTATAGACAGCCTGGTGGGCTTCTTGCTCCTCAATCATTTGGAGSAAATGCTTACTTGTTTTGACTCTTTTTCTAGCTACATCACAAATTCTTGGACAGCCTCATTGTGCTTTCACATTTAATCTGCCACAGTTTGATTCTCCTTATTGCAGTCATTTGGACTTGTGTCCAGATTTTTGAAGCATGACCTCTATTTTCTAATAATCTTCATTACCCTGATGTTTAGCCGTATTGAATTTGTCCTTTCTCAAGTTTTTTTCTGTCAGGTGGCATCCACTGACCTGTGCTTCTTGTAGGATGTCCTTAAGTGGTCTTCATGACATTGCTAAAGGTTTCATTCTCCTAGTTATCCTTTTTCCCTTTTTTTTTAAAGTAAGGTTCCTRATTTTTATGCCTTGAAACTGAAATTTAAATTCACCTATGTTACAGAAATTTTGTGAAGATTTATCTCTGTAGTGGTCCATTGCTAGCAATGGTAAAAAGCTTAGCATCCTATGACCTCATACTGAGAAAAAAAGGCTGTACCTAAGTGCAGGATATTTTGGTTCTAGGTTTAGTATGTTTACTTAAGCACTTGCCTACTTCTAATCCACTGAAAAATGGAAGTAGTTCTACATACAAGTAAATGTGTGAGCTTATAGAAACTGGTTCCCCAGTGGGCTTAGTAACATATTCTGAAGGCTGTGCATTCGAAATCCTCATAAAGCACGTATGTAAAGGGAATTCAAAGATTTTAAGGACTGGAGAAAGAGAGATAAGGGAGTTACTGATAATTCATGTTCACAGGAGGCGAAAATACTTTCTATGGGGTCTGAGGGAAGATCAGTGACTAACTTCAGTAGGCAAAGTTTTATTTCAGGACAATGGTGTTTCTAGGAGGACTTTTTTGTTTTCTTGTTTTCTAATAGGAGTCTGCAGAACCAAATGTTAAGTATTCTTGGATAATACATGCTCTTTACATACATGCACACCAGATCAAAACATATGCAATGTTGCTTAATCCGGTTGGTCTTCCTTAACAAAAATACATCATTACAGCAGCCAGAATGAACTGTAGTTCCTTAAAGAAACCTAGCTCATTTAAGCAAGATGGTTTAGTGTCGGATTTTTTTAAAGGATGGGTATAAAATGTTAGTCTAATTTTAATTGGGAAGGAGAATGCTACAGATGACAAGATGGGAACTCTGTAAGACTATTAAAAGCTGTAAAAGTGCAAATTATTTTAACAATAATTRCAAAACCCACCGTGACAGGAAAGCTAACATATATTTGAACTGTGTCTGTTAAGAGATACAGCCAATGAGAATTTTAGGTGTAAGTCTGTATAGCTATTATAAAATTCATAGAAAAAAATAGTTGGAGAAAAAAAAAGCTAGACCATGTTTTCCTGATAAGCTGTTCTTTGTTAAATATTTGTGGTAACAATCTTTTTAGCTTGAACASATCCCCAGAGTGCCCTGTTTATCCAATAAGATTTAAGCAATGTCTGTTGGGGATAGGAATAAAATGGGATTATTTCCTTATAATAAAATTAAAAACAAGTATGAGAACTCTGTAATTTTTAATAATTTTTTCTTAAGTAAGTTGTGTAGTACAGCTTCCTATCACTMTAACGTACAATTCTTCTTAATATTTTAGCCCTATTTTTTATTTTGATGTATGTGTTTGTGAAATTTTGTTAATTTCTGCAGGAATGTTCTATAAGATATTGATGTCATGGTTTAACCCTAGCCAGCAACTTAAATACCTTRCAGCCGCTTGCTCACTCCCCCCTCTCTGGTGGGATGGGGGAGAGAACTGGGACAATAAAAATGAGAAAACTCGTGGGTTGAGATAAGAACAATTTAATAATTGACATAAAATAAAGTAAATTAGTAGTAATRATAATACTAAAAATAAAAATAATAAAAGAATATGMAAAGCAGGTGATGCACGATGAAATTGCTCACCACCCGCCAACCAATGCCCAGCCAGCCCCCAAGCAGTGGTCATTGCCCCCCAGCTTATATACTGAACATGACATCATATGGTATGGAATATCCCCTTGGCCAGTTTGGGTCATCTGTCCTGGCTGTGCTCCCTCCTAGTTTCTTGTGCACCTGGCAGAGTATGGGAARCTGAMAAGTCCTTGACTTAGAGTAAGCACTACTTAGCAACAACTAAAACATTAGTGTGTTATCAACATTGTTCTCATACTAAATCCAAACCACAGCACTATAGCAACTATTAGGAAGAAAATTAACTCTATCCCAGCTGAAACCAGGATAATTGATTATATTATTCAAGCTCACATTATTGTTATCTACTTTTTGACTATATCAATTCAAAAGTAAGGAGATATGTGGACTTCATGGCAGTCATAAAATACCTTATGCATGTTATGTGAAGTTAAGCATTTTAACTAATAATGAAATTCATCTGGTAGCTATCTGCTGCTTTTTAATATATATATCTATGTTGCAGAACTGGATAGTATCAGGTATAGCTCTCTTATTGTCTTTTCCAATTCTTCTTTAACCCGTATCACTGTAAAGGTCCAGGATAGATCAGATGATTAAGGTGTACCTGACATCTCTGAGTATCTAGCTGGAGTGGGATTCTTCAGACAGAGTAAAAAAAGGTGTGAGACCACATTCAGTTAGTAGCAGATCTATTGGTTGGCTTCTGAGAGATGACAGCTTGCTTCAGGGGATATCATCTGCAGGCCAGATTACTGGCAGCATATGTCGTCTAATACTCCTGTGGTACAAAGGAATTTTGCTTTTGTCTTTCCTTGGGGAAATGAAAGAAGGAGTAAGTAATAAGTATGGTAGTAAGAACCTGCTGAGAAAAAGCAATCTAATAAAAATTAATGAAATCCTGGCACTACTGAGGTTATTATTTGGGAAGTTTTGTCAATGTGACCTTTCTTAAGGATGTACGTCTGAAATATGGTATATTTAAAGTAGCAGGAAAATGACTAAAACCTTTCTGTCAGAATAGTTAATACTGTAAATCATAACATAGTTTACTCTTGATGATGGTGGACACTCTTCTTCCAGTTTGAAACATGCATTTTTCTTATTTTCTGTTGGTGAACTAAAAAAAGATCAGGTATATTTAAGTACTGTGTATAATTCTATAGAAATATTGCCCTGCATTTTCATACAAGATTGGATTTTGTATGACACAAGGTACCACACAAATGACACATTGTGTTTATCACTGCTTGTGGAATTATTTATTTATTTATTTATTTATTTATTTATTGCTAGGGATTGTTACCATCAATTTACAGATATAGCACATAATTTTCATTTCACAACCGCCCTAGTTATTCACTGTGAAAAATGTTTTTGGGGGACAGCTTTTTTGTTTGTTTTTAAAGTCAAATTTGAATGATGGTCTAGGTTTTAAAAAGTAAAAGTTAACAGCCATCTCCATCAAATAACATAACTATATCATGATAGGCAAATTTGGGGAATTATAAAACTTATATTATTGACTTACGAATACAGACTGGGTGACGAACTGATTGAAAGCAGCCCTGCCGAGAAGGACTTGGGGATACTGGTGGATGAAAAACTGGACATGAGCCAGCAATGTGCACTCCAGCCCAGAAGGCCGATCATATCCTGGGCTGCATCAAAAGCAGCGTGGCCACAGGTCGAGGGAAGTGATTCTGCCCCTCTACTCCGCTCTGGTGAGACCCCACCTGCAGTGCTGYGTCCAGCTCTGGAGTCCTCAGCACAGRAAAGACATGGACCTGTTGGAGTGGGTCCAGAGGAGGGCCACAAAAATGATCATGGGCATGGAACGCCTCTCCTRTGAGGAAAGGCTGAGAGTTGGGGTTGTTCAGCCTGGAGAAGAGAAGGCTTCGGGGAGACCTTATTGCAGTCCTTCAGTACTTAAAGGGGGCTTATAAGAAAGATGGCGACAGACATTTTAGCAGGGCCTGTTGTGACAGGACAAGGGATTTAGATTTAAATTGGGTATAAGGAAGACGTTTTTTATGATGAGGGTGGGGAGACACTGAAACAGGTTGCCCTGAGAAATTGTGGATACCCCATCATTGGAAGTGTTCAAGATCACGTTGGATGGAGCTTTGAACAACTTAATCTGGAAGATGTTCCTGCCCATGACAGGGCGACTGGACTAGACGATCTTTGATGGTCCCTCCAACCCAAACCATTCTATGATTCTATGTCTTGAATTTTTTTAAAAAATACTGATATAATATTAAACCAAGAATTAAATAGCTTTGTTAAGTTCAGTGTCACCAAAAAAAAAACCTCTCATTGTACCTCTCAATTTTCTTTTTTAACTAATTTAACTAATTTACCAAAAGGTTGCAGAAAGAACCATAGTATTAGGTCTATAGTGAAGAAATACAATGTTTTATCTTGACTTGCTCATTTGAAAAAGTGTCAGAAAATCAATTATTTTAAATCAAACATCTTGCATCAAATATATTACAGGAAAWTACTACCTTTAAAATAAAATAACACCAAGGCAAAGATAATCTATTTCTAATACTATTTGGGAATAACTGATAGCTTAATCTTATTCTAGGGAAGCAATTTCTGAAACCTTTTCCTCGGCTGCTACATGAAGATGTGCAGTTATGAAGAATCTTTGTTATTGAACATGTGAATATCACTATTACGCCGTTTGTCTCGCAGATACTTCTATAGCAGCAAAACAGTGAAACCGTGTGAGAAAGAGAGAGAAGGAAAAAAAAGAAAGAATCCTAYTTGATGAAAACATGAAGTCACAAAATAATCAACATATCAAATTTTATCTGCAGAGTTCTCTGTAGCATACGGCTTTTGCAAGATTCTTTTCATTTCTGCAGCACAGCAGGAACAGACAACAGTTTTCAAAACAATGCCAGACTTTTCTACAAAAGATTTACAATCTAAATTAGGACATCTGAGAAATCTATGCATAAACACTACAAAAAACAAATATCTCCAATCTGGGTTGACATAGTTATGAAATTACGCCTTTCTAGGTATGAAGCATCCRTCTATAATTTTGTCCCCGTCTAAGGGGACATAGTCAGTATGAAAGAGAAAGGATAGGAAAAAGTGATATGGTTTAGTGAGGCAGGAGAAGGTATTTGTACAGCTATGAATGAAGTGTGGCAGGAAACTAGGGTGGGGACAAAGAGGCAATTAGATAAATCTTCAACTGGAAGATGAGAAGCAGATCTTACTCGGTGCAGAACAACCTTGGGAGCAAGGGAATGGATAACATGCCAAGTATAGAGAATAAGTTTTCATAAGGTATTTTTTGCATTGTAAGTAAAGCCTGGAGGCTACTGAAAGTAAAACTCAAGGTCTCTTCAAAGTGCTAGTCGTGCAGTATTTCCCCTCTAAATAATGTTATGTGCATCAGATCCCTAGTCCTTCTGCGTATCCCTTTTGTTGGAAAGTGAACACTGAAGAATGCACTGCAAACAAGGTATTACACAAGCAACGGTCCGTATTTTTTTTTTTTTTTTTCATCTTGCAGGAAATGCTAGTGACGTAAGTTTGGCCAAAGAGCAACAAACAGCTTCACTCTTGAGTTCTTAGACAAACTGGAAATAAAAAGCTCGTTTGCAAACTGTATAAATCTGTAAGAGCAGGATGTGGTATGTCTTCTAAAACACTTCCAAGTAATTCTGTAAACTGCAAGTGTGGAGGGAGGGAAGGAGAGCCTGGCTGCCAGTACATTTGGCCTTTTCTTTGTGATCAAATATGTTTTACAGTTGCTTTTTTTCAGCTGTAATATCCTCTCCCTTGCTAATTTATAATTTATGTATCATAAGTCTTTGCTATTGCTCTTCGGTGAGTATGCTTCTTGGTGGTCCTGCAGAATCCTGCAGGATTGGATACTTTTCATTATTTCTCAAAAACATTTTCTTACTTTATAATATGTGGATCCACACAGGACACTGGTTTATTAACATTTAGACATAAACTCCTATTTTCCTTGAATTTGGTGTATTCATGATATATATTAAATATATATTAAATGCATGTTTTTAACAATTGCTGATTCAGCRCTGTACCATCGCAAATTTTTATAACTTTACTGTATTTTATCACTTTATCAGTACCTCATGCTTTGCTTTGATGGAGATGAGTTGAAGAAGTCTAGAATTTTAGAGTTAGAGGGAGGTTTCTCTTAGTGTTTTGAGCAATACTACTTTTGCAATAGTATTAAATTAAGTGTTCCAGACTACAGTTCCAGTGTCACATTCTGTGATGACACTACTATCAAAATTCTATCTCATGCAGACTGTGCCACAGATTCCTCTAACAAAGATGACAYAAATCTAAAATATTCTGCACCTCAGGTGACAAGAAACCAGGATGTGTACGTTTTGAGCTTTGGCCAGGATTAGAGGATTTTCAATGAAATTAGAAGAATTCTCAATATTAAGTTTATTTCAAGAGAAATGCTGTAACTGCATTCTTGTTTTCTCTTTCACACAGGATGTATCCCCAAATTCTCTGAATAATTTTRTACCTAATTTGCACAAAATTTCTTGTTATTTGCCTCAATCATTTCTCTGTAATTCTGAGGAGTTTCAGAAACCAGACTTTTCACAAAATACTGCTTTTTGCCGTGGTGAGAAGAACAAAACATAGAGATACTTGACACATTCCAGAAAACACCCTTTTTTCAGAAATCGCTTGTCCACATTAATTAAGCAGGAGATAATGTGTCCTTTCAGTGTTTTTTCCACCTTTCATTTTTTATATTTATGCACAGTTGTAGAATTATCCATATATTGAAAATTTACAGCGGTATAACAACTTTGTTTTCAAAAGTATGATTACAGTCAAATATTTGTGTACCTGCTGCACTGTAGCCTGAGCAACACAAGGCTCAGCCCAAAGTCCTTCTATTTGTTCTTCTGCTGTACTCTGGAGCTGTTTGCTGTTGTGAATAGACCATTTTGTCTTTCTCTACCCAATTTCAGTCTAGGTCATGTCTGTYAGAGATGCTATAATAATAGGTTTTATTATCTTTCTAAAATATGTCAACAATACTGATGAGTTGATCTCTTCGGCAAATCCATCCTCTACATATGGACTCATCTTTCAAGAATATTTTTATGGTCTGAACAGAGAATGTAGAAGTGATTGGGGTCTTTCATAAGAAGAAAAGTTCTCCTAAATGTAAGAGGTTATTACAGACTCACACTTCTGTTCTTATTGACAGTAACTGCTCTGCGTTTTACCAGTGTATAAAGTTAATTGCATAGTAGTAAAAAGTATATGTGTAAGATTACTGTGTTGTCACTTCTCTGAGAATTAAGTGACAGTAACTTAATTAAGTAACTTTCAGGGAGGAATATAAGCACTGGACAGGCTTCAAATTACATAGCTAGTTATTAAGAACAAATGATGCAATGTTTGATCATTTTTGGTTAAAGTGTTCTAGAAAATTTCTGCCTTTATAGATGCATCTTTAGGCTAATAATTTGATTCTACTTTGTGAAAAGTTTCTGGAAAAAATTCTCCGTAAGACATTAATGAAGATAAAGATTTGTTCTCCAATTATATTCATATTAATTATTTTAAATGCATAAATTATTCGTTAGTAATTAAAGTTTCAAATATCAGTTGAGTTAGCTTATAACTAATTGGAAAAAATAGATTAGTGAAATGCAATTAAAGAAGAAAAACCTCTTATGAAAATTACTATAAAATAGTTATTTGATACTGCATAATACTGTCGATAAACATTTGACATTAAAAGAGGATTTAGAAGAAACATATTTTACACTGAGAACAAAAAAGCATTGAAAGTCATGGCAAATGCTTCACCTACTTTTTAAAACTACCATATAACTAATCACAACTTTCTGTTGTGGTTAGTCAATCCAGAAACCTTCCTCTTTTATTGTTAAATCATACAAGATTTTTATTTGACAAAGATGGTTATGCAACGGCACAAGGTGGTTGCTAACTGCGATCTATTAAACTCATATCTCACTGTGTCATAAGATGAAATCATTGACCTCTTGAAATATTTGCAAGTCATCTGATAGAGTAGTTTGAGACACAAACATGAATTAAGAAATCAATTAGTTAATTGATTTTTAAATTACTTTTAAAATCTATGAAAAAAACTCCTTCAATTTTTGGCTACTTTCTCTGCGCTGGAGAAAAAGAGGTCATTAGTGTACATTTTGACTTTTTTCCTCAAAACCAATCATAAAAACATCAGTGTTTTCCTGTTCCTGGTAGAATGTTTAAATACTATTAGTGGATGAGTTCTTGTTTACTTCTTACATAAGGAATTTTATTTATTTTTTACATTTATTCCTTACATAAAATAAACAAAAAAAAAACAAACAAACAAAAAAAAAAACAAACAAAAAAAACACCAAACAACAAACTATGAGGCAACAGCAGCAGTTACACTCTCTTAAAAGTTTGCTTCACTGAGCTAATTAATGAACGTATGGGAAGTTGGGGGAACCTCTGCTTTGAGAGGCTCTAGATCACTGTGGCCAGGTCAATGAAAAGTAGTGTGCAACATAATTTTTTTTTTAAAACAAAAACAAGGCAGGCTAGAGAACAAAATAAAGTTGTTATTATTCAGATCTCCAAAGTCTTGCACCCACTGCAGAYGCATGCTTCAGGTTCATATAAACCTGAATAGAAGATGTGGCAAGGACATACAAGTTCCAAGGAAGTGTGAGTTCTTTTGCAATAAAACAACTTAACAATGAATATTTCATCATTTTAAAAAATGCTTTAAGGGAACAAGAATTAGCAAAGGGTTAAGTTATTCATTATCAACTAAAAAYTGGCCATGCTATTCTCTTAACCTTATTCTGGGGTAAAAAAACCCAAACATTAGAATCAGCAATAAAATAGAGCTATGTATATATGTTCATTTTAGTAATGGAATTTGCTTCAGTAATAGGTCACTTAGGTAAATAACGTAACTTCATTTTTAAATGGGCTGCATAGTTTCGTAACCATTAATCACTAACATAAAGTTCACAAATGAAAAACACTATAATCAAATATCTTGCACCACTCATTATGAAAACAGAGTTTAAATTATATTGTTAAGTAATGATTTTAAAGGTCTACTGTGATTATAGCAATAATTTGCATTACATTTAACATTGGAAAATTGCACTATTTTGGACCTCAACAGGAAGAGACTTTATCTTTGTCTCTTGTCCTCTTTTTTTTTTTTTTTTTTTTTTCTTTTTTCTTTTCTGATGTATCCACCTTGGTCTTCTAGCATTAGATAGGGCTTGTCTCAAAGTAATCGCTAGATTTCTACCTTTTCTCTGCAGCATCAAAGTACTTGTTGTTGTCAGAAGTATAAAAATAGGCATTCTTCCTTGGATGTGAAGGCAGTTGGTAATAGGTTTCTTCTTTGTTTGTGGCTCAGACTCTCTCTGTAGCAGCACCAGGCCCCAGAGCTGTTTTTATATATATAGATATATATATATAGATATGTGTATGTGTGTGCTTGTATACRCATATATTTAGACCTTGTCATCTATAGTCTTGTCTTTCTGTAGTGCTTCTTACACCTTTCTTGTTCTCTCACCTCCTTCAGTGAAAAGGATCATTCTATATCCGCAACATTTTGTCCTGCAGACAACATTGTTTCCTCTTAGAGAATCTCAGTGTTGGAAGAAAGAATGTCAACATACTTCAAAAGCAACTAACGGCCGGTGTTACATGTTAAGACCCGGTTACAATATTTGGATACAATAGTTAAAAATCTGCAATGGTGGCAACACTTTGTAAACACCTAATGCATACTGAAGAGTTAGGCACTAGTCTTTAGTCAACTATTAGCACCTTCGGCATTTTTGTATGAACATTGGTGCTAGTGCACTATTTCAATTCATATTATCAATAGCACATAGCCATTCTTGTTTTCTTAATATTTTCTCTTCTTAGATTATGAAAGAAAATTTTAAAATCGTGTTGTGTCTGGGATCATTAATGGATTTTACACTAGTATTTTTATAGTCTCTAAACAGGGCTATTTTAGATAATCAAATTGCTTAATACAGCATTTTGCATTTTGGTACTGCAGATGAGAGTTTTTTTCCAAAGATTCTAAAATAACTTCCTGTATAATTAGGCACTTCCACCAGATGTTTAGTAAATGCATTTTTAGATCTGGGAGTTCTTGGCTTCAGTAATATGTTGTGCTCATGCTGTTTTTTCTATTCTTTCAAATTTCAAGTATAACAAAAATAAGTCATTAAATCTGTTTTATTACCTGAGAATTTTCCATTTGAAAATAAAAACATGTTTATAATAAATCATGTTATTATTATATGAATCAGTCTATATTTTCCTCCTACCTTCTCTCAGTTGCTGCTGCTTTGAACACGATATTTTGCATTTCACTGATAAAAGTTTAATGTTTGCCTAAATCATTACCTTAAAGTGAGGATGGCAAGAGATGAAGAATGTATTGTAAAATTCATTTTTTTCCTTAGAATTTTGTCCCTCTGTCTCACCTTTTAAAAACCAAAAAAGCTTTTACTATCCTACATGTACAGCTTCCACCCATGGATTCTTCTGTCAATTCCCCAAGGTCTTTAATATTTAGTAGTGCTTCCCACTTAGCTAGTCTTTACACCTTGTTATTGAAACACTTCTTTCTGCCTTTTATAAGGGGTGCTCCCAAGCACTGGACCTTCTCCATTTTTTTAATCTTAAATGCAGCAACTAAAACTAGCTGTTCTGGTTTTGGTCTCAGTGAAGCTGAATATCGCTGTAAAATTAAACCTTCTTGTCCATACATCTCTGGATCACCTTAATACTTATTGCTACAGTGTGGGATCAGGAAGTCATGACGCAATCTATCCCTTTTTTTGAAAAAATGGGTTGCCTTTTACTCTGTTTTCTTTCTTTTTTTGCTTTCTTTTTTTTTTWWAAATGATGTTATTTTTAGTCCTAGCTCCTGAATTTCAACTTTGTATTTGATAGTCTTAAGAGCCATTTTGTTTCAGTGCAGTGAATTTACTCAGGGTGCTGGATTGCTTTCTGACTGTCCAGTCTATTCCTACAGTATCCTCCAAAAATACTAAAAATACTAATGCTGGCAATAATGATTTCTTAATGTCCACCTTAGAGCATTACAGATTCCTTTGAAGTTCTCAGGCTTGCTTTGCGTGACTGTCCTTAGTAATGATGACAGCAGTTGTTTGGACAACACCTCTGAGCTATGTGCCCACATGGTCACTTCCCACAGTATGTTCTTGTAGCTCTCAGGACCCAATAGTGAGCCCCATGTTATTTATTTCCCTAGAATTTCTACTGAACTCTTGACTTCTAAGCTTAATGTTTTCATCTCTGTCTTCCGGCATTACTTCTACATTCAGGCTTTTGAGATTACTTCTTCATTAGTACAGAGTCCTGCATAATTCTGCAGCTGAACAGGGTCCTTCTATTTTGCTTCTTGTCCCCTTCCCTAGGTCAGGACTAGTTTTTGGTTTAGCCAAGAATTGATTTGGCTGGGGTTTATTCACACTTTTTTTTTTTTTTTTTTTTAATTGTGATTTGGATTAATCAGGGGCAGTGATAAGGCCCTGATTCTTCTGGTGTCTCAGAGGTGCTATAAGTATCTGCATGGAGATCACGTTCAATTGCCCTGTCCAAAAGAAAGACACTATCTAAAGCTACATGGGTACATCACAGTTGTGGATGATGTTTTTGTATTGTAAGTTAATATTTCTCATTTTTATGAAATCTTCTATTGTTGAGTAGGAAAAAAAAATAAATGTTGCAGGAGCCCTAATTTACACCAGTTATTCAAATCAATAAATGTATTATTTCTTATTTTCCCTATTACCTGTCTGATTAGTCAGAATACTTACTGCTTTAAACATTGGTAAATGGTTTTCATTTTTAGAATAGTTTTAAAATACCTATTTTATATTCTATATTCCTATAGAATATTTTTAAAATACCTAGTTTTAAAATACTGGAGATTTACTCATGTTATTATACAAATCCCTAAAACAATGCTGGCTACCTTTCTGATATAAATCAATGAACAGAAAAAAAACTGTAGTTTTGGATGTCAGGAGATCCTACGGAGACCAAATAATTTTCACACTACCTATACCTGATTTGAGTAACTCTGATTCATTGAGGTAGATGACTGTGTGAGCAATTCTGTTGCTGTCAATAATGAAACCAGAAGCCCAAGACCATACAGATAAGCCAGTGCTTCTGCATGTTTGCATTTCTTCTATTGTCTCAAAGCGATAACATCTGAGATTAGTGATGCAAGGAATTCAGAAGGATTATCCTTCCTCTTTATTTCATGTCCCCTGACATTAGAGTATGAGGGTCTCTGTGGTGTCTGAATACTTCTACACTGCAACAGATTGCCTCACAGCATGGCATTCTCATGGATAAAGTGATAGGAAAACCCAAACGTTCTCTGCCCAGGTAATTTTATGCCTGTTTAAACTTGTGATTTGACTTCTGAATCTTCTGCCCCACACTGAGACACACTACTTAAAGCTACAGAGATTTGGCAAAGAAGCATACTAAAGACACAGAAATCCTTTTCCATTCTTCCTTTGGTACAATTTGTTTATAGTATGCCACTGTGAAAGTCAGGTAACAACTGGTATTGTTCGTTTGGTTGAGTACCCAGCAATTCTGAATAATAAACTAAATCTAAAAACAAGTGTGAAGAGGTAGGACTAGAAACCTTGGAGTACAGTTAGTATGAAATTTAATTTACAAAGTCTTGAAAGAATCTCTACGTACACAGTGAGGTAAAAGTGAACACTGTTAAATGCTGAGTTAATCAAATTTGATTTTGACACCACAAGGACGGTGCAGTTATTGTTTTGCATATAGCTAATTCTACTGAATAGGCACTTCTTGTAGTTTGTCTTTTATTTAGCTTTTTAAAAAGTACCTGGATACTGTCTGAGCAGTTATTGAATTTTTTGAGGGCTACCATTACCCAATATTTCTAGCATAATACTACAATAACTTCTGTGAATAGATGTGGACTTAACTCTAGTTTGAGAAAAAGAAGATTAAAAAAAAAAAAAACCAAAAAAAMCACCAATTAAAAAACCCCCCCAAAAACCCAAACCAACCAGAATAGAAAATTTATCCTGAATTGTCATGGAAGTCTTTCTTGAAAATCATAGAATCATAGAATCGTAGAATCACCAAGGCTGGAAAAGACCTCCAAGATCATCGTGTCCAACCATCAACCCAGCACCCATGCCCACTAAACCATGTCCCGAAGCGCCACATCCACACGTTTTTTGAACACCTCCAGGGATGGTGACTCCACCACTTCCCTGGGCAGCCTGTTCCAATGCCTGACTACCCTTTCGGTGAAGAAATTTTTCCTAATATCCAATCTAAACCTCCCCTGGTGCAACTTGAGGCCATTTCCTCTCGTCCTATTGTTTGTTACTTGGGAGAAGAGACCGACACCCGCCTCACTACAGCCTCCTTTCAGGTAGTTGTAGAGAGCGATAAGGTCTCCCCTCAGCCTCCTCTTCTCCAGGCTAAACAACCCCAGCTCTCTCAGCCGCTCCTCATAAGACCTGTGCTCCAGACCCTTCACCAGCCTCGTTGCCCTTCTCTGGACATGCTCCAGCACCTCARTGTCCTTCTTGTAGTGAGGGGCCCAATACTGAACACAGGATTCGAGGTGCGGCCTCACCAGTGCCGAGTACAGGGGCACGATCACCTCCCTCTGCCTACTGGCCACACTATTCCTGACACAGGCCAGGATGCCGTTGGCCTTCTTGGCCACCTGGGCACACTGCCRGCTCATGTTCAGCCGGCTGTTGACCAGCACCCCCAGGTCCTAAATGTGATGGAAAAAAAAATACTGAAATTTCATTAAAATGAATTTCATTTAAATTCAGGAATTTAAAAAATACAGTAAGGCAAACTTAAAGCATTCATTACAAATCCATTGCAACATTTATAATTGCAATAAATTTTGAATAAGAAGAACTAGGAAATTAAATGCAAAATACAGTTGCCACAAATACATAAAATTTCCCCATTTTTTTTACATGGTCAAATAAAATTTGGAGGATAGTTATTATTTCTTCCATTAAATAATTGATGATCATGCTGGTGTTTTCACCATAAAAATAGAAAAGGAAGTTACCTGACTGCAGTTTTGTATTAAATTTATTGAAGTAACTCATATAAAATCAAAAATTTCTAACATAGCTCTAGTAGATCGGAATTGATAGTAACATGATATATTCCTTCTTTTGTTCCTTTTTCAGTCTTTAAAAGGCATACAAACACTAACATGAACCGTGACAGAAAAGGCCTTCAGTTTGTTCTATGCAATATTTTTTCTCCAGTAACCTCCACAGAGGCCACATTTTGGAATACAAAATTGAATAAAACAATTTGAAAGGAAAGAGATCTCAAACTGAACACATGTTAATTTATCACCTTGAAATGTGTAGAATTAAAATGTAAAATTATTTTAATCCATATTGTTATTTGATTAATAGAATAGAATAGAATAGTTCAGTTGGAATGATGCTCCGATCATCTAGTCCAACTGCCTGATCAATTCAGGGCTGACCAAAAGTTAAAGCATGGTATTAAGGGCATTGTCCAAATGCCTCTTTTTAAGGCACTGACAGGTATGGGGCATCCACCACCTCTCTAGGAAGCCTGTTTATGGACAGAGATTTTTAATTCTTCCACTACCTATTATTTCACAGAATGTTGCCTGATTTGCTAAAAAAAAAAAGAAAATTTAAAGTGTGTCTGTAGGGACAAGCCTTTCAGTAGTGTTTTCTAGGAAAAATGGTAATGGGTGCACGCAGAGCACGATATTAGAACCAAAAAATGTCAAGAAGATATTATGTAGTGCTAGTGGTATGTGTGTTAATGTGGTGCATGGGACTATATCTCCATCAGCCATTCAGCACTGCCTTCTCTTGCAGACAGTTTATGAAACTGCATGGATCTCTTGTACTAGTGCTGTGGGGTCCATCTGTCAGAGAARGGGAAGAGCATCTTCAGTCATAGGCTTGCCAAGCTGTTGAAGAGGGTTTTAAACTAAAGTTGCCAGGGAAGGGGTACCTCAATCCATCCCACTTGTACCAGTCTGATGCCAGTGCCAGCAATAGATGCCCAGAGACTGGAGAAGGATTACAGGTCAGCAGGAGAGCACCTGAAGAGCGGCATAAAGGAACCCCAGGCAGTCGGACTGCTTCATCAGGGGCCCAACTTAAACGCCTCTATGCAAATGCACTTAGCATGGGGAATAAACAAGAGGAGTTAGAGATGTGCTCACACTTGCAGGGCTACAAACTTACTGGCATCACGGAGACATGGTGGGATGGCTCCTACGATTCGAGTGTTGGAATGGAAGGATACATGCTCTTTAGGAAGGACAGGCAGGGGAGACGAGCAGGGTGTGTCACCCTCTATGTCAATGACCAGCTGGGGTGCATGGAGCTCCACCTGGGGATGGATGAGGAGCCGACTGAGAGCTTATGGGTCAGGATTAAAGGGAGGGCAGGGACAGGTGACATTACGGTGGGGGTCTGCTACAGGCCACCCAACCAGGAAGACTGAGTGGATGAGGCCCTCTATAGACAGATAGGAGCAGCCTCACRTTCACAAGCCCTGGTCCTCATGGGGGACTTCAACCACCCGATATCTGTTGGAGGGACAACACAGCAGGGCATAAACAATCTGTGAGGTTCCTGGAATGCAGTGTTGATAATTGCCTTCTCCAAGTGGTAGAGGAGCCAACGAGGAGAGGAGCTGTACTGGACCTTGTTCTCACCAACGAGGAGGGGCTGGTGGGGAATGTGAAGCTCAAGGGCAGCCTTGACTGCAGTGACCATGAAATGGTGGAGTTCAAGATCCTTGAGGCACCGAGGAGGGTGAGCAGCAAGCTCTCTACCCTGGACTTCAGGAGAGCAGACTTTGGCTTCTTCAGGGATCTGCTTGGTAGAATGCCAAGGGATAAAGCCTTGGAGGGAAGAGGGGCCCAGGAAAGCTAGYTAGTATTCAAGGATCACCTCCTCCAAGCTCAGGAGCGATGCATACCAACAAAGAGGAAGTCAGGCAAAAATGCCAGAGGATGAACATGGATGAACATGGATGAACAAGGAGATCMTGGACATACTCAAACACAAAAAGGAAGCCTACAGAGGGTGGAAGCAAGGACAGGTAGCCTGGGAGGAATTGTCCGAGCTGCCAGGGATCAGGTTAGGAAAGCTAGAGCCCTGATAGAATTAAATCTGGCCAGGGACATCAAGGATAACAAGAAAAGCTTCTACAGGTACGTCGGGGATAAAAGAAAGACTAGGGAAAATGTGGGCCCTCTCCAGAGGGAAAYGGGATACCTGGTTACCTGGGATATGGAGAAGGATGAGGTACTCAATGACTTTTTTGCCTCAGTCTTCACTGGCAAGTGCTCAAGACTCGCCACCCAAGCCACAGAAGGCAAAGGCAAGGACTGAGAGGGTGAAGAGCCACCCACCCTAGGAGAAGATCAGGTTTGAGACCATTTAAGGAACCTGAAGGTGCAAAAGTCCATGGGACTCGATGAGACCCACCCGCGTGTCCTGAGAGAACTGGCAGATGTAGTTGCTAAGCCACTATCCATCATATTTGAGAAGTCAAGGCAGTCTGGTGAAGTTCCCACTGACTGGAAAAGGGGAAACTTAACCCCCATTTTTGAAAAGGGAAAAAAGGAAGAACCGGGGAACTACAGAGCGGTCAGTCTCAGCTCTGTGCCTTGGAAGATCATGGAACAGATCCTCCTGGAAGCTATGCTAAGGCACATGGAAGACAGGGAGGTGATTCAAGACAGCCAGCATGGCTTCACCAAGGGCAAGTCCTGCCTGACCAACCTAGTGGCCTTCTACAATGGAATGACTACATCAGTGGACATGGGAAGAGCTACAGATGTCATCTATCTGTAAGACCTCTGTAAGGCCTTTGACACAATCCCCCACAACATCCTACTCTCTAAACTGGAGAGAGATGGATTTGATGGGTGGACTGTCCRGTRGATGAGGAATTGGTTGGATGGACGCATCCAGAGGGTAGTGGTCAACAGCTCAATGTCCAGATGGAGATCGGTGATGAGTGGAGTCCTGCAGGGGTACATACTGGGACTGGTACCGTTTAATATCTTCATCAATGACATAGACAGTGGGATCAAGTGCACCCTCAGCAAGTTTGCAGACGACACCAAGCTGAGTGGTGCAGTTGACATGCCTGAGGGACGGGATGCCATCCAGAGGGACCTGGACAAGCTTGAGAAGTGGGCCCATGTGAAACTCATGAGGTTCAACAAGGCCAAGTGCAAGGTCCTGCACCTGGGTCAGGGCAACCCCTAGTATCAGTACAGGCTGGGAGATGAAGGGATTGAGAGCAGCCCTGCCGAGAAGGATTTGAGGGTGCTGGTGGCTGAAAAGCTGGACATGAGCCAGCAATGTGCGCTTGCAGCCCAGAAATCCAACTGTATCCTGGACTGCATCAAAAGAAGCGTGGCCAGCAGGTCGAGGTAGGTGATTCTGCCTCTCTACTCTGCTCTGGTGAGACCCCACCTGCAGTACTGGGTCCAGCTCTGGAGTTCTCAGTGCAGGGAAGACATGGACCTGTTAGAGTGAATCCAGAGAGGGGCCTCCAGAGGGGGATGGAACGCCTCTTCTATGAGGAAAGGCTGAGAGATCTGGGGTTATTCAGCCTGGAGAAGAGAAGGCTTCGGGGAGACCTTATTGCGGCCCTTCAATACTTAAAGGGGTCTTATAAGAAAGATGGGGACAGGYGTTTTAGCAGGGCCTGTTGTGACAGGACGAGGGGTGATGGTTTTAAACTAAAAGAGGGTAGTTTTAGATGAGATATAAGGAAGAAATTTTTTACAATGAGGGAGGTGAAACACTGGAACAGGTTGCCCAGAGAGGTGGTAGATGCCCCATCCTTGGAAACATTCAAGGTCAGATTGGACGGGGCTCTGAGCAACCTGATCTAGTTGAAGATGTTCCTGCCCACGGCAGGGGGGTTGGACTAGATGACCTTTAAAGGTCCCTTCCAACCCAGACTATTCTATAATTCTATGATTCTACCTTCTAGGATAGCAATTCTCATGTACAATCTGATCTTCATTTTACTCTTTAACAGCAGCATAAAGTAAAGAACTTTTGGAAACTTAGTGTTCAGGCGATATGGAACTGGTATGCTGAAATTTCCATTTCTTTCTTCTCCTTTTCTATTTTGTTTTACATATCATTCTGGGATTTTGCTATATATAATACATATATGTTTATGTATATGCTGCTTACAGGATGCTTAGCTAGCTGATCCATGCAATAAAGAGAATGAAGATCAATTTTCAGCTATAATTTCTTTGAGTCTGTCAGATTAAGAAGCATGACAAAGTCCTTTTTACAGAAAACATAAATTCAGTGTACGCAGTGATATAAAATATGCTTTTCTACCCCAAAACACCTGCTCCATGATCTGTCTTCTTTTTCTGCTGACAGAATTATTTTCTGGAATATTGYCTTTTCCCCTATCTTTTTATGATTTGAAATTACTAAAGAAAGTGTAAGTCTGTAGAGCACAGAATAATTTTTGTAGTTGCCTGTAGGCTTTGTGGCAAGGTCTAGAATTTTTTTTTTTTCCAATTACAAACTGTGGTGAGTGAGGGGGGCAGGCCGGAAAAAAGGCTATGGAAAATTCAGTTCTAATCCATAATGCAAGTGGTAACTAGTATCTGCATTGGACAATTAGATCAGATCCATTTGCACAGCTTTATGAAGCTTTCTCAACTGAAATCCTTTTCTACACAGGAAAAGGAGTGTCTTTTACAAAACATTCACAAAATTAAAATTTGATGACACAATATCAATTTTCACTGTAATCCTGTTGCTGCTGATTCAGGGGACGTTTCTGGAGGTTTTTTTTTCTACCCACAATTTTCAACGCATTTTCTACTTGAAGGAAAAATAATTTTAGAAATTTATATTATGAGATTGTGAACTGTAGTGGAACTGTTATTTTCACAATGGATCACAGATGACACATATTTAAAGTACACCACAACTACAAGGAAACCTGACAGTGACGTGGAGTTCTTGCACTGTGTGGTTGAGGTACATTTTGTGTTGGGGTTAAAGTTTGGTCTGTAGGGAAGGGGACAACATTCTATCTCTGAATTGAATCTGAGCTATGATTTTCTTGATTTTTTATATGATAAGCTGAACAGTTCACGCTACTTTCCAACTTACAATGTACAAATGATGCATTTCTTTTTTTAACTAACTGATTGTCAATAATCTGGGGTAAAAAAAGCTTGGTTTGGACTTGATTTTTAAATACCCTAGGAAAAAATCAAGTAGATAAATGAATAAAGAACTTATACTCCAGGAGGTTTAGTCCCAAACCAAGGACTAAAGTCAGTTATTCTGACTGCTAAGCATTGTAGACTTTTTATGAAATATTTAAGGAACAGGACAATTACATGATTCTAAATGAACTTGTGCAGATGCAAGACACCTGAAAAGACCAAACAGCTGTTGAAGCATTGCTTGAAACACTTAGAGATGACTAGATATTCCTACAACATTTTTTTTTCCAGCAGATTTTTTTCAGAAACATTGTAGGGAAACAAGTGCACAAATGTTTCCAGAGGAATTTTTTAACATGGTTCTTCCTTATGGAATTATTGTGACTATATTTGCAAAAGACAATAGAACTTGTTTAGAAAGCTGTTGCTTAAAATGGAAAGTTGTCTATTAGAAAAATGTTGGCGTGTATTTCAAGGTGACTTTTTGATATTGGACAGACTCCTACAAAAACAACAAATAAGGTAACTTTCAGTAGAGTGATTGTTAGAATACACATTCTTCAAAGACATCTCCACGTCATCTGTTATAATCACTGATGGAGAGAGTCTGGTCCAAAGACCAAATAGACATTGTACTGACATTAACAGGACATCGTAGAACTTGAGGAATATTAGCACTGCATAAAGGGACAGAATGTCCTCAAGTTGATGTCAAATATTTATCAGGAGCTGAGAGATGTGACAGATGATCCAAGACACACATTCATTTCATGAACATAGCTAGAGGTCATAAATCTAGCAGTGGAAAAAATGTTTATGTTGCATAACCAACAAGCCAAGCTCCATCAAAATCACTGCAGATGAACAGAAAAGGAAAAAAAAAATTATAAAAATAAGTTATATGACAACATTCTTGATACCTTTGTAAACCCTCCTTCATCAAGCTAACCCTAAGACCCCTGTGAGGAAATAGTACTTCTCAAATTATTTGTTGAAGAATCACATAATTTCCAGAAAGGTCTAGGCTTTCCTGGCAACGTGTAGAAAAGTGTCATTGTGACTGAAGACATCTCTTTGCCTTCAGTGAAATAATTTTTTCCCTGCAGTTTAGAAAATTGGAACACAGAACCACTGAAGATTTAAAAACCTTAATGTAGTACCTTCTTTGGTTGGTGCGTCCAGAAAATTTATAACAGGCCATTCAAATCCAGGTCCAGCCAAAAGAAACTGAGGAGCATAAACTGAAGTAAAACAATCAGACTTCAAAAGACAGGAGGCCTTTTGCCAAATCTTCCAGAATACACCTGTATGTTCCTAAACATTCAATAACCAAGGTCTACAAATGCCATTTTTTATCATCTGTGTCAGAAAGTATATAATGGACCTCATCTAGCTTTCATGAAATAGTGCTCTTTGTTTTGTTGTTGTACTGCTGCAAAATATAAGGCACAAAATTCCTGAAAAATAAATCCTTTAGGTAGGATCTAACAAATAGCTGTCAGACAGCTGATGGTAGAAGGGATCTGAACAGTCAATGGGGAATAAGTTCACTGATATCATCTCAGAAGTTATGAAATGTCTATTCTGGATAAATCTATACATGTGTATGCCTTATTAACAGACAAACTGCACAGATGTGTTTGCAAGTTATAAACCTTAGCAGGGAAAAGTCTCATGATTGAGACAATGGTAAGTGGGATAACAACAATGAATAGTAAAGCAGTGGGAGAAAATAGAGAATTCTGATATTTGAAATGTTCATCTAATGTTCTATCATGCCTAGAATGCTTTCTTGAACATCTGACATAATTTCATTACTAGAAAGTGTTATGTTTATCTATTTATTGTCCATTTAGCTTTTTCTCTTGTCTCTGTTGGGTAGGTCTATTTAACAATTAATATGCAAACTTTGCTGGAATAGTGTAAAAATTACCACTGCTAAGAGCACCATTAACACTACCAAGCTGATTCATTACAATTTAATTTTTTCATCTCAATAGCTGACAATTCTGATCATGGTTATTATTGAAAACTTATTTATTGAAGCTTAGTATTTAATACTTTTTTCAATGAAAAACTCTTTGACTTTTTCATGGGATCATAATTGTCTAGGAGTAAAGAATTCCGTTAAAAATACTAGAGGTAGCTGAAATAAAATACTCTGATAAGGTCACTATTTTCAGGACTGTCGTGGTTTAACGCCARCCGGCAACCAAGCACCACACAGCCGCTCGCTCACTCTCCCCCAGGTGGGACGGGGGAGAGAATCGGAAGGGTAAAAGTGAGAAAACTTGTGGGTTGAGATAAAGACAGTTTAATAGGGGAAGCAAAAGCTGCGCAYGCAAGCAAAGCAAAACAAGGAATTCATTCACTACTTCCCATCGGCAGGCAGGTGTTCAGCCATCCCCAGGAAAGCAGGGCTCCATCACGCGTAACGGTTACGTGGGAAGACAAGCGCCATCACCCCGAACGTCCCCCACTTCCTTCTTCTTCCCCCAGCCTTATATGCTGAGCATGACATCATATGGTATGGAATACCCTATTGGCCAGCTGGCCTAGCTGTCCCGGCTATGCTCCCTCCCAGCTTCTTGTGCACCTCACAGAGCATGTGAGCTGAAAAGTCCTTGGGACGTAGACTGCCTAGCAACAACTAAAAACATTAGTGTGTTATCAACATTCTTCTTATACTAAATCCAAAACATAGCACTATACCAACTACTAGAAAGAAAATTAACTCTATCCCAGCCAAAACCAGGACAAGTAGTTYAAGAAAGAAAGGAAGCATAAACCAGTCATCTTTACAGCCTGTATTTTKAAATTTGAATTTTGTGATAGGATTTTCACTTTTCAGTCATCGTATTCATTGAATTTGTAAATTAAAAAAATGTGTCACAGGAGGGCTGTTCATACATATAATCTAGTTTTGAAACATTATTTCAACTTCTTGGTACTCCTTCTAATGCAAAAGTATTTAATTTTGTAGGTAGGTCTTAATATATTTGTTTGTAAAATCTGGTAACTTGTAGTGCTTCCTAACATATTGTATGCAGCAATAAACAGTTTACAGAAGATGGAATTATATCCTATATTAAGAATTTCTATTCAAATAGGCAGTATTACTTTCAACTTGGCAAGCTTTGTAGATTTTGCTAATCAAGCCACTGGTACATATTGCAACATTAACAGTAGGTTGGCTGTTAACTAGGTATGCATTCTAAAATGTGGATAGAGGGTAGAGACACTGTATCAGAAACATTGCCTGATAGTAGTTGCTTTTAGCCTTTTGAAAGAGTACTGACACTGAAGTGAAATGAGAAATAAAATGAGGAATATATTAGAAACTCAAAAAGTTGCAAGCTCTAAATATGTATGAAGACCCTTGCGGAAATTACTGGGTTTTTTAAATATTACTAAGTGGTGAAGCACAGAAAACTTAATATTATTTCATATAAATATAAGTGTTTTCATATTGGATGAAGACACATAAACTCTGATTTTATGCAAATATGGCACAAGTACAAAGGCAAGTTAAATTTTTATCATACTGAATCTGAATAGATCCACATATAAATAGTACCTCTTAATCATGCTTTTGGGAAGAAGAACAATGCTTCAAAGCTGAAAGGTATTTTATAAATTTTGAAAATAGAAAAATTCTTAGGTCACCTCATAAAAAAATGACAGAAATATAAAGATTACAGAGGCACTTTATTGTTTACATGATGAATGATGTGGCTGTCTTGAGATACCTTTTTCCTGACACTAAAAGTCTTTTTCTAGGTGGAATCTGACATTATCTGTTTTGCCACATAGTAGTAACCAATGAAATATTAACTCTCTTTTTGTTTTGTAGCTCTGACATTCACTTTCTGAAAAGTTCATGATTGCTTCACCAGCTCTTCTTCAGGTCTGCCAATACTTAAGTCCCTAAACAGCAAACCTGTGAAGTCAAAGAATTTTTAATTCATACATGATTTAAAATATACACCATTGTGGATTCAGAAATGTTTCTAACTATCCTACCACGTGATGTATTTCATGAATCTTTCCTTTATACCTGAGGAGGAATGTATGTGAGAATAGTCAGATTTTAGGCCCTTTAGTCCATGTTATCCTATAGAGTTGAGACAATGCAATCATAAAGYTGGTCTTTCTGACAGACAATATTTTTCATGGACCAACCTACCTGATTAATAAATAATAAATAGAACATTTGCTCTAAATGTAGCTTCTGTTTTGGGAAAGTGGCTGCTTGTGGTTTCTGGGTATTTATTGTTATGTTAATATTAGTTTTCTAGGCTAGGCATGAAGATATAGACTCATGATAGACACCACAGAGTATGAAATAATTCTTTCTTTAGACAGAGAAAGTGAGGAGAAATAGGAGGCTTTTGAATAAAGCAATAAACCCTTTTGGCAAAGATCATAGGATCAACAGTAGTTCTTTTTTCAACATGTGAGCCAGGTCAGAAGGAATATTCCTGAATCTTTATAAGCTATCACCAAATCTAGATACCTCCTGATTTAAAAATCTCACAACTGAGCAGCCGTATGAAGCTGTAAAGCTTATGTGTGAAATGTTATGATGGTTAGATAGTACCACTGCTAAAAAAGACTGCATTGGAAGACTCCCCTCCACAGGGCTGTGTGTGAAGTGTCTGTTTGTAACAAATTTCTTTGTGGTTTCCTTTGCACCAAGACACTGCAATAGACTGAAAAAAAAAAAGATTCTTTTCCTTTCTGAGGAAATTTTAATTTTTACATATATATTTTAAAATAACTGGCTTTGCATGCTCTCGTTTACTGGTATGGATTGCTGCCAGCTGCCTTTCACTGTTATTTTATTTTCCATACACCTGTTCTGTCCCTCCCTTTCCCATTCTTTATATGGGGCATTCAGGAATAAAATTTAACATGTTTACTATTCTGAGTAAATTGTCAAAATAGGTTTTGATTGATATGCTAGTTGGTAACCGTGGTATAGATCTTCATGCTCACAGATTATGATAGCTTCAATAGATATTTTGCCTATATATTTCTACTAAACTTTGGCTTTTAACCTTTTCTGGGAATTATGATCCTSTAGGATGAATCCTCACTTAAGCACAAGTGATTGGGTAGAAGATTCCTAAGGGATTTGGTAGAAGATTCCTCTGATTGAAAGTGTATCTTGCAATTTATTTTTGACTTCGCTATTTCTTTCAAATGAGTCAAGATGGACAGAGTGACGTTTTTCTCATGGTCCCATCTTGTTAGTCCTGCCACATTACAATCCTCATGTTTTCTTAAACATCGTATTTTGGAATTGGTTGCTGTGCACTGGTTGCTAAACATGCTTCTGCACATACCCCTACCTCAGCAGCTGTCTCAGACACTGCAGAGTTATGCAGGCATAATGGGAGGATCTCTATATCATCCCTTAGACATTTCTCACCCTTAATGCCTTGTTGTAGCAGGGTTATGAAACTTATGAAGTATGAGTTATGAACCTTGAATGAAATCAATCTTTGCTGCATCCAAACGGTCTTGCATTTTATCATTACTTCTGTTACGACAGGCTTCTTAAAATTCCTAAGTTTATACACCCCTGGTCTAGAACATAGATACAGTTCATGGAGGACACAGTAAAAGAACCACGGAGGGTTTTCCCCTTCATCTTGTGTACTAAAACCATCCTTTTTTTTTTTTTTTTCTTCATTAGTATTTTGCAGTCTTTTAGATGATGTAAAATTCCTCGGGAAGTAGCTATCTTATTAATAACCTATAGATCAGAGAAGAAGGAGAGTGAGTAGGATGTGCCCAGAGATTACTGACCTTTAAYTTATGACAACAAAGTTGTCAAAGACAACTTTGACTTCTTCTTGATTGTCTTTTGTAACTGGAAATAGGTATGTGAATTATCAGGTCAGCTGCCATCTTTTGTTTGTGACTCAATTCTCAGTAACTGTCTGTAGAAGAGACAAGCTTCCTTTCAGTGAGGCAGTGAGTAATGATGAAAAAGAAGCCTTTCCGTGTACTAAACTGTGTTTGTTGTACCAGCATATAAACTGACAACCATTTAAACAAGTGCATGGCTTATAACTGAGAGCAGACATGCTGGAAAATAACAACTCTGTAGAAAAAATTAATTTGGGGTGTCTGATACTCAGCTTTACTTTGAGAAATGTTGTGATGAGTACCTGCCTCCTATATGTCTTGAAGTCATAATGGCACTTGACAGTCTGTTTGCAAAGTGAAATTAAATTTTCAGTGTCATTTTTGAGAATACATCACAGGCATATCTGTGGGTCACTCATTCTCTGCAAATTCTTCTGAAGGACTAAGCCCCTGTCAAAACTGTGGAATTTCTGAAGTGACTTTTAGGAGGGGATGATCTTTAGTCTATATTTGTACATGTTGGGCCAAACATAGACTAGCTACAACCTCCCCAGAAACAAATGATCTAATTTTAGTTTATAATTATATTTATTATCATTAAACATGAAAATAAGTAATAGATTTAACTTTCCAACAGCAAACTTGCTACCGTTATTATTATTATTATTTATTTTTTTAATATTCTTGCTTTTTTCTGTACCTAATGATGTGTTGCTGCTATAGTGCTTATCTCGTAGATTTTGGCAGACTATTGATGTAGTGGCAACAAGAAGGTTAGTAGTCTAGAACAATTAATACAAGGAACAAAAAAACCCCTGACACAAAAGCCCCAAAGACAGGTGTTTTATGGCAACAATAAAAAGCGCAGGAAGGTAAAACTACATTTTTAATAAAAATGAAACTTCTTAAAATGAGACAGGGGATATTTATTTAAAAAATACAGACAATCACAGATTTATAGATTTAACAGTATTTTGAAATAACAGGCTTGATATTTTAATGATTGAATTACTGCCCTATTATTAACTATCTTACATGAAAACAATTATTTTCTCTAATTCATTAAAAATACTGTCAGAAGATTAATTCTTGACAGAGAAATCTAATCATGGATATGCATGATTCTTTCCAGAACTTGTTCAACGTGTATCAGGTTTATCCATGCCAGACATGTTGTGTGCTCTAATATCTTAGCAAAAATATCTGAGCAGCTCCACACAGCAGAAGGAATGTCTCCCATTGCTGTGGTTTAACTCCACCTGGAAACTAAGCCCCACACAGCCGCTCGCTCAGTCCCCGCTGGTGGGAAGGGGGAGAGAATCAGAAAGGTAAAAGTGAGAAAACTCATGGGTTGAGACAAAGACAGTTTAATAGGCAAAGCAAAAGCTGCACGTGCAAGCAAAGCAAAACATGGAATTCCTTCACTCCTTCCCATGGGCAGGCAGGTGTTCAGCCATCTCCAGGAAAGCAGGGCTCCATCACGCCTAACGGTTACTTGGGAAGACAAACGCCATCGCTCTGAATGTCCCCTCCTTCCTTCTTCTTCCCCCAGCTTTATGTGCTGAGCATGACATTATATGTTATGGGATATCTCTTTGGTCAGTTGAGGTCAGCTGTCCCGGCTGTGTCCCCTCCCAACTTCTTGTGCACACCCAGCCTACTCGCTGGTGGGGTGGTATGAGAAGCAGGAAAGGCCTTGACTCTGTGTAAGCATTGCTCAGCAGTAATGAAAACATCTCCTTATTGTTAACACTGTTTCCATCACAAATCCAAAACATAGCCCCATACTAGCTACTACAAAGAAAATTAACTCTATCCCAGTCAAAACCAGCACATTCTCCACCCCTTATTCCATGCCATTTACGTCATGCTCAGGTCCCACACTATCCAATAAATTCTCATTAACCACCGCACCCCTTCCCACCCCTTGATATAATACACAGATATCATTCCCTTAGTCTATGGATAAGCCCTGTAAAATGTCCATAAAGTGTCCATAAAATGTCCACAAATGTCCACTGAGTTCATGTAATCCATGACTTTGGGCTCCATCTCTTATGGTGGACACTCAGGACAGGAGAGGTGGTGTGTTGTACGGAGTTATTGGGCACCAAAGCCAGCTCAGGTCCGGTTGCTGCTGCACTTGCACTGCTTCTTGTAAGATTTGTCCTCCACTGGTTCTGGTGGTTCCTGCTGTAGCAATTCCTATAACATGCAACTCAAGTCATGCGTTACAACAATTTAAAGGTATATCCATTACAATCTCCACCCCTGGTCCCTTTGGGCCAGGTTATAGGGTTTAACCTTGCAATGAACTCCTCCCCTTGCTCTTAGCCTGGCTAGCAACGGGGGGTTCCTGCTATAGTAATTCCCATAACATGCAACTCAAATCCTGGGTTACAACAATTTAAAGGTATTTCCATCACAATCTCCACCCCTGGTCCCATTGGTCCAGACCATAGGGTTTAACATTGCAATTAACTCCTCCCCTTGCCCTTGCTCTGGCTTGGACTTATCCACAGACTGCAGTCCCTTAGGGGTGTACCTGCTCCAAGCAGAGCCGTATCTGTGAGCCACAGTCCCTTCAGAAGTAAACGTGCTCCAGCATGGCCTTACCCATGGCTGCAGCCCCTCCAGGGGTGTACCTGCTCTGTCGTGGGCTCATCCATGGCCACACACTTTGAGGTGCTCCAGCATGACCTCATGCACAGCCACTGATGCATCAAGGTGTACCTGCTGCAGCATGGACTTACCCACATCCACAGATGCTTTGAGGTGTACCTTCTCCAGTGTGGACTTACCCTTGAGCCACAATCCCGTCAGAGGTATACCTGCTGTTGCACAGACATAACCACGGCCACATATGCTTTGAGATGTACCTGCTCGGGCATGGGCTTATCCACGGCCGCAGACACTTCAGGCTATCCTACTCCCGYGTAGACTCATCCAGAGGTCACAGTCCCTTTGACTCGAGTTCATGCTGGAGTTCCAGCTTGTCCAGTACAGCAGCACAGGAACAGCAGCGATGCCCTGGCCATCTGCCAGCCCAGGTGCTGTTATCAGAATGTTCCCAGGCACAGCACAGTAAGACGATCAGCAGTGCAGCAGTACAGCAAGCAGCGAAAGCAAAAAGCAGCCACTAACGAGCACTAGACTCTAATACACAGCAAGGCAAGCAAGCCCCATGGCAAGCACAGAAGCCTGCCAATTAATAGCTAAACAGCAATAACAGCAATAAATTCGATCTAGCACATTCCAATCAAACCTATTGCTATCTTGAACCCTTTGAGCCCCACTTTGGGTGCCAAAAAGGACTGTCCTGGTTTAACTCCACCTGGAAACTAAGCCCCACACAGCCGCTCGCTCAGTCCCCGCTGGTGGGAAGGGGGAGAGAATCAGAAGGGTAAAAGTGAGAAACCCATGGGTTGACATAAAGGCAGTGTAATAGCCAAAGCAAAAGCTGCACGTGCAAGCAAAGCAAAACAAGGAATTCCTTCACTACTTCCCATCGGCAGGCAGGTGTTGAGCCATCTCCAGGAAAGCAGGGCTCCATCACACTTAACGGTTACTTGGGAAGACAAACGCCATCACTCCGAACGTCCTCCCTTCCTTCTTCTTCCCCCAGCTTTATATGCTGAGCATGATGTCATATGGTATGGAATATCCCTTWGGTCAGTTGGGGTCASCTGTCCTGGCTGTGTCCCCTCCCAACTTCTTGTGCACCCCCAGCCTACTCGCTGGTGGGGTGGTGTGAGGAGCAGAAAAAGCCTTGACTCTGTGTAAGCACTGCTCAGCAGTAACTAAAACATCTTTGTGTTATCAACACTGTTTTCAGCACAAATCCAAGACACAGCCACATACTAGCTACTGTGAAGAAAATTAACTCTATCCCAGCCAAAACCAGCACACGCGTACAAGGTGAAAACGTTTCAGCTCCAGTAGGTTTGTTTGTACATTTTGAAGTGACATAGAAGACAGAAGTTCTTTAACTGAATTTTTATTCCAGTGTTATGTTTGCAACACAAAAATATCAGGCTAGAGATATAAAACATTAATAACCACGTGTATTACTTTTTTGGGCTATGAGGTGAAATACAAGCATTTTGTTCTGTTTTTTATCAAAAAGCCAAATTATGCAGATGTCAGGAACAAGATTAAAGATTTATTCAACTAGTAACAACACTTCTTAACTCCACGTGCATGTTTTGTTTACAGGCTAGTTATAAGCTCATCAAAATATATGTGGCTCCACTGTGCTGTCAGAGCTTTTCTCATGATCTTCRTGTGACAAAAGCCTTCATAAGAATCTGCTTTTGTGTAAAATCTTGGTTATATAAAGCTACATGGTATAAATTTGCAAGTGTTATTAATTTTGTGAGTCAATATGACCTAGATACTTTGTTAATAATATAATTCCTTTGTCAGCGTAGCTTTGCTGTTTGCAGTAACTGAGGATCTGTAACCTAGTGATTACAGAACATTTCAATTCAGTCACTAGATGAGAAAAAAAACCCTACGTTTACCCATCTCTGCTATTGTTCAACAGTTATGAAGTGAAACGTCTACCTCAATCAGAAGCTTAGGTAGCAATTATGGAACACTGTACCTGCCATAGTTACAGTATCAGTCAAACTTCCTTAACGTCTTTCTTAAGAGACCACCCCTTTGGGGATATTCTTGTTTTAATAACTTCCCATTTCAGGGTTCTGTTTTTATAAAAGTGATGCTTTAGGTCGTAGCTCTTTTTCATTAAACATGTACTTTATTATGTTGTGATTTGTAATAAAATTGTACTGTCTGAGTATAGGACAGTATTTGTATTAGTGAGATAGATGTAGTTAGAAATACAACAATGCAGATATTTACTGGGTTTTCCCTTCAGCTGGAGTAACGTGAATGAACCTCAGTGGGGTTAAGTTTCACTGTTGTGGTTTAACCCAGAAGGCAGCTAAGCACCACACAGCCGCTCGCTCACTCCCACCGCAGTGGGATGGGGGAGAGAATCAGAAGAGTAAAAATGAGAACACTTCTGGATTGAGATAAGAACAGTTTAATAATTGGAATAAAATAATATAATAATAATAATATGTAATGAAAGATAACAAAAAGAGAGAGAAATAAAACCCAAGAAAGACAAGTGATGCAAATGAAAAAAAAACAAAAACAATTGCTCACCTCCCACAGACTGATGCCCAGCCAGTCCCTGAGCAGCGGCCCCCTGGCCCCATTGGCCAATTTGGGTCAGGTGCCCTGGCTGTGCCCCCTYCCAGCTTCTATTGTATCTCCAGCCTTCTCAGTTGGTAGGGGATGAGAAGCTGAGAAGGCCTTGACCCTGTGTAAGTCCTTCTCAGCCATAAYGAAAACACCTCTATATTATCAACATTGTTTTCAGCACAAATCCAAAACATAGCCCCATATTAGCTACTACGAACAAAATTAACTGTATCCCAGCCAAAATCAGCACATTCATGTATCAAAACCAGAGAAGAGGAACTGAGGCATAAGCTGATGGTAGCTTCAACATATGTGATTTGGCACATATGTAGTATTAACATATGTGGTGCATGATCTGACAACTGTAGATGGTGAGGACTCTGTATCTTTTCATTCAGTAAGGAGCAGCACAACATAAACACAGAAATTATATAAGGCTAGTGTCAAAGAAGGCAGAGGTGTTTTCCACAAGCTGATGGCCACCTACTAGCCACCAACAGAATGGTGGTTTGCAAACTGGTCAGAAATTTCTAACTGTTAGAATAGATCTTTTATGAAAGCAGTCAGTGTTCACATTTTACAGAATGATTTTTTCCTAGTTATAGAGAGAAACATGTCTTAGAGCCATAAAGGCAATCTGTTTAGGAGTCAGCCTGCTGCCTTTAAATTCAGGATTCTCTTCCTTTAACTTCAATAGAATTAGAGTCAAGCTTTTAATGATGTGTCCCATGGAAAACCTAGGACGAAAGATCAATAATGTCATCAAGAATTTTCTGTTCCAAATGCTAGTGATCTCTCAGGAGCAACTGAGRCAGCAGATTCCTTTTATATGAAAATCTGTGATTGGCACAACTGTATACAACAGAATCAGGCACATAAATATTTCCTAGTGATGTTTGGTTACAGCAGTAGAATGATACAACACATTCACGGCATGTGATAGATAGGCTTTTAGCAGGTTGCACTGTCTCTTATTTTATTGCACCTAATAACTATCATAACATGTATTTCATGCAAAAACACAGTCAACAGAAAAAAAGAAAGTAGATCTTGACACAAAGTTAGTGTCCGTGGTAATACATATCAGAGAGAAGGAGCTGTGTAAGTTCTGCTTTCTTTTGGACTGTTACTAAAAAAAAATTAGACTCAATTATTAGCCTAGAAAGGTAAGCCACACATATCATAAGTAGTTCTGTAATTATTACTCAAATGCATTTAGTCCATTCTTTTACTCTTTTCCTTTTATATTTCCAAAATGTAATTATGACTGATACAGCCACCTACATCAAATGGAAAGTTTCCTTCAAGATAGAACATTCATCAGAATTGCCATGAGATCTACAAGGGAGAAATGCTAAGGATTGGGAGGTGATTACATCTAAGRGAAGAGACATAGGACAATGTCCCCTGAAGCCCACGCTCTGCCTCTCTGCACTATTGTCTATGCATCTGTGCATATTTATTATTGTGTATCCTTTATCAGACACTCTTATAGATCAATAACTTGCTGGTTTCTGTGGAAAACAACATTTTTCTGAGAACTTCCTGGCTATATTGAAGTACATTGATCATTGTGGAGATTAGGTATTTTGGAAAATCTGTTGTGATTCTACACACAGTTCTGCACATAGATGGCATACAAAGTATGTGTCTGTATGTTTTCTCCATTGCAGTGAAAATGTGTATCATGTGCTAGAAATAGAAAGAAGTTCTCAGATACATGACATGTGTTTGTAAAAATTTAAGATAAATGAAAAGGAAAATATAACTCACCTCTCATACAAAAAAAATCCAACTCAACCCAACCCAAAACAAAAAAATGAAACAAAACAAAAAAACCCACAAAACACTAAGCTGAGGAAGAAAGTTTTAGGGAAAAATCAAGGAAAGAAATGTGAGAATTTATTAAAAAAATGGCCATACGGAGAAAAGGATACAACCACCGAGGATCTTCGCATTCTTCATAGAAGACAAAACACTCTAGTGAAATTTATGGGTAACTTTGTAAGATTTTCTTTAAATGATGTTAGACCCTCAGCCTTTGACACATAGACCAGGTGTGATCTAGAGCAGACATTGCAACTGGAGTCCAGTCAAACTGATTGCCGTTCCAGAAGTTGGCAGCCATGTTGCCACCATGTTGACTGCAGTACTCTGACATATGGGWCCACAGTGCACTCAAGCTGAAGCATCCAGACCTTAAAAATATTCTATATTTTGAGTCCTCAAAACCTAAAGCTGAATTTCCAGTTTGGCATGTGTAATTTAAGGTATAAATGTTAAGTTATACACCTTCAACTGGAGTATCTGTCTGATTTTGTCAGAAACTATGAGTTTACAGAGCAAATGAAAGCTGCAGACTCCCCTTGTGGTTTTGTGTTCTTAGGACTGGATCAGAAACGAGGATGTAAGGTATTGTTTTACACACAGAAACCTTGGAAAAAGCTTCACTTTGAAGTCTGATAGTAAGCTAATTTCCTTTGCATGTTTAAACTTTTCACAAAGTTTAGTTGACTTCCTTTAAAGAAAAACCCTTAATAGGAGTTTAGAATTAAGTGGGGTACTGTGTTTGGAGATTCCAGGATGTTGATGTTAAAGAACTGACAATGACTATATTAAGAGGCTTTGTCCTCTTGGCAACTGAACTAGTTAGTGATTTAATTCAGTTTACTTGTTACTTGATTAATTTAGTAACTGGAGTTACATTTTGACTTTATTTGAAAATTGAATCACTCAGTTTGTGTTTTTAGCATAGTTTATAATAGTGAGATTTTTCCTTTAAACTGAGAGCATAGGTCAGGATGCTGTATATGTCTACAGATAAGCAAGTGCCTGTTTACATCTAAGTTAAATTTTACATCTCTCTAAAAGATCAAAAGGGGAATTCTGATGTTTATTCACCTTTTGTTCTAATGAATGGTGTAAAAAAATGATGCATAGATAATTTTCCATTTAATCTACAAATGGGTTACCAAAGAAAAGAGGTCTTTTGGCTATTCTAGGATATTGCTTGTATATATTTAGGTGCAAACACTTGCTGACTTCTGAAAATGTAGCTGGATGTTGACTGGTGATAGGTAGCACACTGTTTTCTGTACCTCCTAAAATCCCTTCCAGCTGTGATTATGCCACATATTTTCTCATGCTCTTTTGAAGTTTCCAATGTACGTACAGTGATTAAATATTATTTATTGAGATTGTAAGCTGCTCTTATTGTTTGTTTCAGCGGGAGATGTGAGAAACACAAATTGTTTATTTGAAAAAACAGCTCTTTGAAAAACATGAATGAGTTAGTCTCCTTCTGTGCATTGCTTTGTTGTCCTACTTGTAAAGACCATGAAAAGGATGCCTCTGAGCACAGGTGGCTTTCCGTCAACACTGCCCTTAAGGCTTATGCACAGTCGTGGGGTGCTGGTTCCAAAAATAGCAGAACTGAATTCACGTAAACTTTAGTTATGTCACTTAGGACAGCCGTAAATAGGTCCTTTCTTGCTGCATTAGTTCATATCTTGGGTTTCAAGCCTTTCTTTCAATTAAATTCTGCTGCTTTTAAAGCTTAACAACGTACTTTATTTGTGCGGCTTTGAGACCTCTCAAGAACCCCTTCAAGGCAGTCAGTTTGCAAAGTAAACAGAGAGCAACTGGGCTTTACAAAAGCAATCTTCTCTCCTTATCTCATCCTTCTTCTGGATTGTAATGGAATCTGCTGAAATCTAAGCTGATTTCGTCATGTATTCAGGCATGGTTTATACMCCTTACCTAGGAAATTTTGCTCACTTGCTCTGCAAGACCACAGGTACTCACTTGAGCCCAAACTTTTATATATCGAGTTGTTTTTTAACTATCACTTTTTGCAGTAATGTCTAAGCATTCATAACTGTAGGGTGCTTTCTAAAAAAGTCTCTTTTCAAAGCATAAAACATAAATATAATACTTTGAAATATCTGCTGATACAAAGTTTTATAGAACATAGATAAGTGTTAAAACTCAAGCTATAGATAAAGAATAACAGCTGAGTTCTTTGTTGACTGTTTTATCACAGTGCAGTCCAATGCTAAAATATTGCATATAGAGTTGTCAGAATGCTTCAGATCTATTCCTTTCCCTTTCATCAGTTTTCTTCTTAATAAGGCTGGCTGGAAATCAAGGGTTCTGTGTTTTTATGTAAACTTGAAGCTTTGGAAATTTCTGTTCTGCAATGAGATGACTGAGAGATTTATTTTCCTTGAAACAGTCTCCTTCAGAGAGAATACTGATGATAATAAAAAGTTCAGTTCTTACAAACATTTTCTGGGATATGGAGTATTCACAACTTGTATCTCTCTGCAACAAGGCCTGTAACTTGAGTATTCCTCAACACCAATTTGTAATTTTTCAGGCTGTCTGTTCCTTGTCTTTGACCAACCAGTCCATCTTGACCATAAGAATTTCCTATAAAAGTTATTTCAGCAGAAAAAAAACCAAAAAACTTTAGTTAAAAAAATAGAAAGAGATCATCACTGACTCTTAACCACTAGTGTTTTTTGCATAGGTGATATATTTTGAGGAACAATTTCCCTTTGACAGTGCTTTTATTATCAAGGATTTCAAGACCATGTGTATTTAATAAATAAATAAATAAATAAATAAATAAGGCCTACTTCCTACTACTGCCTTGTATTTTTAAAAAAAAGAGATTAGAACCTGAATTTCATTCATATCTCCAGAATAGCTTGAGTGAGATTAAAGAAATATACATGCATTTTTTAGTTTGTCTTCAGAAGTGTAACTAAAAGTGAGATTGTACTGTTATAATTTTATTTAATGTTTTAAGTCTTAGAGAAATATGATTCATAAATGTTTCAAAGTGTCAAACTAGATACTTTAGGTTAGGTTGCAATTTACTAGGCTCTACTGCAACCCAAGCAAAAAGTACTTTGCACTGCTTCAAAGCTTTCTTCTTATCTGAACAGCTTAGTCTGTGACCTTATTTTTGAATTTCCCATTTTATGAAGTCCTTTCTTTAAGGCTGAATTTTTTTTCAACTTAAAGAATTTATCTTAAAAATATTTGTTTAGAATCCTGTATTTGCTCTTTTACCAAATTGTCCTTTGAGTTGAATAGTAATAACAAAAATTGGATACTTCCTTATCTGCATATTAGGGCATCCCAAATATTCCTTTCAAAATGAATGTATAATGTTCTTCAGTTTTATTTTCCAGTCTTTCTACACTCAAGGTCGCTTCAACTTTTTTCTTTTGTCCGTTTTTATTGTACAGATACTTCATCAGAGTTTTTACTAGAATGGAAGTATAAGAAATGGTTACACATTCCCTTATAAATACAGGATAATTTAACTTTAGAATTTGTGCCTAACATTCATTGCACTCTAAGAGTTTTGAATCAAGGATGGATTAAAAACTTACTGTCATGGCTGTCTCTGAGATGTTTATATAGTACTGGACTAACATTACCTTAGTGTTATGAGATTTATGCCTTCAAAATAAATGAATAAATCTTGTCTTGTCTTTAACCATTTAGTATTGAAGAACAGCAGAACTTGTAAACTTCTTCAAACAAAATGGGGTATACATCAAAGCAGAGAAAAAAGAGTTTAGAGAGTCCACTGCTATGGAGGACATCCCATTTTCTTATCTCTCTCTTTCTTTTCTTCTTTCTTTCTTCTGAGTTGGAGTGAAAAATTGCAGCTACTATGTAGATTGAGGTTAAAGACCTTATTCCAGCTGTACCCAGTTCTAGGTTTCTGATGTTAGGTTGCAGGATTATCCCTTCCTTCGTAACTATATACACCTATAGAGTAGGCATAGGTGTGCTTGCACACAATTAGAGGAGTCCTTCATCTCCTTTTATACTGATCCTATTTTAGAGATGGGCAAGAGGATCTCATAAAAACTACAGCGAGCACAGTAGTCCACCCCTGGAGATGTTTATCTGGACTTGAGCTCTCCACATGGAGAAGTAGACATTACTACTACAGACTTGCAGTTATTTTCCAGAAATTGGTCATGTGATACAGCTTAATCTGATTCACAGCAAGACAGTATGGTACAGGTGTTTGTCTACCCATTTTCCAGAGTAAGCTTAGAAGTTCACTTTTCTGATATACAATTCTCCGTGCAACAAGATTAGGTGTGTTAGAAGCATTTTCAAAGTATATTGGCAGGCAAGGTTTTGAAAAAGCCTTATAATTTAAGAAATGCTGGAGATTTATTCTTAAAAAAATTGAATACACTAGCAGGTGCCTCAGTTCTTTAAGCTAAATGGTTTGTCTAGTAGTTCTAGAGGTACTGTTTCTGTGTCCTTTCTGCTACCATTGTCAGCTTGTGTCCCTCCTAATAAGAACCTCAAAGACTGCTTGGGGTTCAATGGAGAAGTAAGATCTTGGTGGCTAAGTCATCAGCAGGGAATCTAGCCTTCGTGGCTGTGGTTTTCATTTCGCAAGACTCTGCAGAATCAGACTTCTCTTTTGAGATTGGATTTTTTTCTTGTTTCTTTCCCCTTTGCACACTGCACTATTTTATGTAGCATCTGTGTCTACCTTGGAAACACGCTGTATGAAACATTCTTTATAAAGGACAGATCATTGTGTGAAATGTGTTGTCTCTTAAGTCTTACTTGATAATGATACAGTGTTTTGAAACTGATATAATAAGGTATTTTCCTTAGCAATATTCCTGTTGCTAATGAACGCTTAAAATGTTATCCTTTTGTAATGGAGACAGTTGTACTCAAAATCTTCCTGTTACTTTTTATTTCAAACTTCAGAAACTTCCTCCTGCGAAAATTTGTGCAGGGACCCCTGAGTAAGATTTCCCCCCAGGTTGTTTCCTTCTTGCTCCTCTATCACACTTTCTAGACTGCTTTAATATTTTTATGTACTGTATTTGTTAAATATATAAACTCCAACCCTACACATTCCTGGAGGGAGGCAGGACTCAGAGAATGTTTCTGCAATAACTATAATTATGAATATGGATATAGTTACATTTTTTCTTAGCATTTCTCAGACAGTATTAACACTTTGCTGGTCTTGTTTCTTTTGTTACTATTAGCATTTGAAGAGTTTTATTTGATTAAACTTTGGTATTAGGAAATCAAGAGGTCTCACCCTCCCAAAAATATTCACACACAACTTGAGACTTTATTCTCTAAGCCAGTGTTTTCAAGACACAAAGGTTAGGATATTATTTACATTGGTTTTGAAAGACTGTTAATGTTTAACCATAAAGCTTTCCAAATGGGAAATGTACCCAGTGTGAAAAATATTCTGAATAAGTATTTTAAATTGATATTTGTATAGACATATTTGCACAATGAATATAAGGTTCTTATTTCTGAGAGAACAGTATAATGATAATTCAGTTCATGTTTTTGGAAATTGTCAATTCTGTGCATACTTCATTCATCTGCACATGACATCATCTTTGAAATTTACAGGAATAAAAAATGAATCAGTGCAGTAGAAGCTGTAATTTCCCAAGGCTATAGTGTAGAATGTTGTCCAGTCACATTGATAATTTTTTGATACCTCCTCACTATGGAAACTTGTATCCTGTCTTAAACATGAGAGTAAATAATTGCACTTACTAGTTCCTTAAATTTTCTTCCTTTTTTTTTTATGTGAATCTATGCTCTTTTGTGTCCTGAATGCCATTTCTCTATTGTTTAAACTGAGTTCTCCTCTTCCAACTAAGGAGAAAGGCTCAGCCATCCAGGCTTTTGCGGTTACCTGAATTTTGTGGTTGGCCTTCATTTTTGATCATTCTGGGTTGCTGGCTGACATTTTTGGTACAGTTGTTGGCTCCCGCTTTCTTCAGTGCACAGGAAATTTTCTAGGGTTATGGTTAGAAGAAAAGGAAACATAGGTAACCTGCTTTGCACGGACAACAGCTAGGGAGCATAAGCTCCCTAGTAGTGCTCCTATTTAGAAGCTGATGTACTGCTTTTTTTCTGTTTGGGKTTTTTTTTGTTTGTTTGTTTGTTTTTTGTGAGGTTTGTTGGTTTGTTTGTTTGTTTTGTTTTTGKTTTTTTTTGTTTCTTCCACTTTCCTCGTTTGTCAGGAACATTGCTACAAATGAAAAGGATGCTTCATTCCCTGGAAAAAGATTTTTTACAAAAATGTCTTATTAAGAACACATAAGTTCCAAGGGAGAGGAGGTTACTCCTGCTGCACTATAAATCAAACTTCATTATTTATTGTTGTGTCATAAGTGTTCAGTCATAATAAATTATGTACCAGGTAAGATGCTAGTAAGAATTCTGCTTATGTGAATAATTCAACTTTTCTGTTTAGTCTGAGAGAACAGATCATGAGGCCTCCTGGGCTTCCAATGAGCTTAACGAATATAAACAATGGATTAATTTTAGGTCAGGGATATAATTTTGAAGTACAAAAGTAATTAGAGTTTAATTAAAAAAGACGTGCATGAAAGATAGTTCATATAAATTTTGTTTGGACATAAAAGGAGCTTTCAATACTTAGAGTGAAATTCTTGATATTAACATGGCCGCTTTCAGCTATTTTTCAACCTTGTAACTGTTTTCAAAATTAGCTGTCTGCGGGTTCCTTGAAGAATAGAAGTGACATACAAGCTTTTATCCATTTGAAAAAAAGGGAATGCAGTGTTTTAGTTGGAGCTGATCTTGGTCTACGTAGGACTTTTTATATTTTTAAATTTTGACAATATAATTATACAAATTCTAAACCATTAAAGCAATATTGGTGCAATACCAAATTATAGAGTCTGTTATTGTGAAGTAAGAGTCATTCTTGACTTTTGCTGTTTAAATTATTTCCATAAATTAAATCGATATTAGAGAGTACACATAGGTTATGTGGCTGTATATTTAGTGAYTTTAATTCACATTCTGTGTTATAGCACTATAACTTGTGTAGACAAGCATGCAAGCAATCTAGTGCAACCTTGAGTAGCTATAAACCATGCTATTGTCCAGAGAAGCTCTTTGACATAGAGGTTCCAAAGCTGTTTTAAAGCCATCTTGACTGTTTTTTTATAGGTCTGTTCCAGTCATGTCTTGGCTGGACCTGAGAGTACGGATCCACCATTTATCMGTCAGCAGGAAATCATCTTCAAAATACTCCAAATTTAGACTTGGAGATTGCTGTCTTCTCAGGATCTGATTAACAGCCTTTCATTTGTACTATTACTAAACTGCTGCAAATTGTAGAGCTATACCAAGGGGTATCTTAAAAGCAATATCAGAGTAAACAGTGACTTTTCTTTTTCCTTATCATAAGTTACATCTAGTTAAATTGTGAATGCTTTTTTTGACCAGATCATAACACTTCACTATGTGACAGCTAATCTGCAGTAATTATAAACAGTATACTGTGGTTAGAGTGCTCCAGTCCATTTGGTATATTTGCTGTATATCTTCAAAAAACAATGAAGGTTTTAACAGTGACCACAACCAAGAATTTTGTAAACTTTCAGTACTGAGTATATGAAACACTTGACTGCTCTCTGCAGTCTAATTGCTAAACAAGTTTCTTTCAGAAGTTGAATGTTTAAAAGTGAGCATTTGGCCAATTGTGTTTAAGTGTGAGTGTATGTGTGGAGTATAGAGAAGATACCACTAGATGATTAGACTGATACCACTTTTGAACAGCGGTTTGGGTGGGTTTTTATATTAATAAAATATAATTTAATTTATCAGTGTTGTCTTTAGTTCCATTAGTTCTTTCTTGAAACTCTTTCTGTATAATTTTTTTCTGTATCATTCCTCCTGACAGCTGTTCTCTTACATTAAAAAAAACCATAAAGGTTACTTTTAAGGCATCAGATTGTCTTAGCATCTGGCTAATTACTCGTCTTCATTCTGCATTTTTCACTTTGTTTGCTCTCTGTCCTGTTTTCACCCCATCTTATATTATTCCACTCCAATCTCCTATTCACATTCTTACATCCAGTACACATTTCCTTTTCTTTTTCCTTTGTTGTCATGTTGTATGTATTATAGTGTCTTTGCTTCCATTTTTTAACCTAATCATTATCTGTCTATTGATAAATTTGGACAAAACTAAAGAGATTGTGAGGAACCTGTGAAAAAGGACACATCTATCTATAAAGATAAACTGGTATTTGAAAAAGGAAGAGTTAAATTTTCCTTCCTTTTTCTTTTTTTTTTAATTAAAAATGTGTGGTTACTAGTGAAAGAGAATAACCTTTGTGTTTTATGACAATTTACATTTGATAGTAAATATATTCCTTACTTTTTAATTTTTTTTTTTTTATATTTGTGCACATCTTTTGTTAAATTGTTCCAATAAGTTTCTCTGTTTGGTGGGTATTTGTGCATTAACTAATGTACATAAACTGATTTGTATATGTATTTTTTATTTCATTTGTCCTGGAACTTACCCAATCAGAAATTTGAACTCTTGCTATTTTTCTATAGAACCATAGAAAAGTCTACCTTGGAAGGTACTTTTGGAGGCCATCTTGTGTCACTACTGTAACTATACATTTGAATAGTTAGCGACATAGCAGATAACAAGACTAGCACTGTATTTCTTCAACCTTCTTTTGAAAGCAGGGCCTTAGATTAGGTTGTCTAAGAACAGATTATGTTTGGGAAACTGCATCAAAGTCCAAAAATGGTTATGAAATACAGATATGATCCAAATAAATACTAATGTGTACTTTTTAGAAGGAGGAAAACGTCCACAACCCCTCTCTCTTTTAGTTTACCTCTATTTTGAGAGCATGGAATAACACCCTCTGAGGCATCCACACAATAACAGTGACAGCAAGAAACAGATGGAAGGCCTAAGGCATTTTTCTGAAARCTTTTTACAATTAGGAATAAGGAGGCGGTCCTGTGCAGAAGATAGCCCTTTAACAAAAGTAAATAACAGGCCTTGTGGTTGTACTATTCATCAGTGTTTGTGGTCCAATGGCATTTTAGTACTATTAGCATAAGATAGTTAGCTGTTAGAAAACCCTGGGGTTATAAGGAAAACAAAATAGGTGGAGTAAGAAGAGTTGCAGTAATTGTCTGAAGAAGTGACTATTAAAGGAAAGGAGTAACTTTAGAAAAATAGTCATTATGGTGATTCTGAATCAGAAGAATTTAGTCAGAAACCATGCTCCTATGTTTCAGGTATATGAAATCTTTAGATTACCTTTCAGCATCACTACCTTTTAAGTAGAAGATTTTGATTTTTTTTTTAAAGAAGCACTAATACACCTCCAACGTAGTATTAACTATGGAGAATTATTGCATGTGTTACTTTGTGATCTTGTTTTTGTTGCATTCTATGTACTCACATGCACTTCTTTCAGTCTAAGCCTACACGTGAATGAATACGTATGTATCACAAGGATCTAGCAACCTAATTTGCAATTACATTCCCTTTCAGGAAATCCGAAGTTATCATCCATGTTTTATTTTTAGCTACTTTTAATTTGAATATATGACTCCTTCATAATTTCTCCTTATTTATAATTTTTTATGGCAGATGTAAAGAGAGTTCTTAATGTAAAATAAATCTAAAATTTGCCTTTTTCATATTATAATAAACATCATTCTTACCCATTTGTACAGGCAGAAGTGTTTACACATGCATAGTGGGAAACAGAATTTTTTTCCATACACCAAAGACTAGAAGGTTGTATAAATTCGCATATTGGTTGTATAAATTGGCTTTTTACAAATTGGTTGTATAAATTGTCTTATTCAATAGTCAGCACTGGGATTGTATWGGAATCTCTGATTCTTTGTGCTCTGAAAGTGTAGGAACTAGGGAATTTAGATGCTTTAAATAAAGAAGAGTGTGAGTGGGTTAGTGAATAATTCAAAATCATGTCTTTCAAAGCACATCTTTGTAGGGTTGAACTTCTGATTTTTAAATAGGAATGTAGGGACGGGGTAGCCGACTTCCTCTATATTTTCCAATTACTTTTGAACATTTCCAAATGGAATGAAGATTGCTTTTTATTCTTTCCTTATTATTGTGAATATTTTACAAACAAGCAATTTTCCTTCTCGGATTTCTTATCTTTCTGAAGATCTGATAAAAGAAAACGATTCTGCAGAACAAATCATGTGTTGAATATCAAGTTTGTTTGCTTCTGCTCTGGTATATTCACACAGTGTAACATGAATTCAGAGACTGGTAATGGTATCATCGATTCTGTACTGCTTCTAGGAGAGACTGAAAGAGTTAATGTGAAGTTGATGCCTCAAACACTGTGGCAAATGGGTTCTGCATAGCAGTGATAAGGTGCAAATGAGGAGYCGGATAACACAGGACAGTCAGGGCGTGCCGGAGGGTGCGCAGCTCCGTGTTCTGCCCAAGCCGGACATCTCACCACACATGGCAAAAGGTCGTACAGAGTTTAGCTGGGGAAGGGGCTCGCTACCACCTGAAGACCACCGAGAGACCCCTCGTGACCACCCCTCTCCACAGCAGCGCCTGCACTAAGAGTTCGAGAAACTGTGTGACTGACGCAACAGAGAGGTGGGGGACGACTATAAAAGGACACCAACCCACGGAGCTGGCACGCGCCCGCCACCAGAGGATTGCTGCACCCATCATTGTGGGATTCAAGGGTGGTGATATCTCTCTTCCTCTCTCTCTCTCTCTCTCTCTCCTTTCCTCTCTTTCCTTTTCTTCTCCTAAACGCTTTAATAGAACCCACATTGCCTACTGCGAGGCTTTCTAAGTTCGGGTTGTTTATTGTAACGCTTTCCCAGTTCAGCTTGTTTCTGCCTTAGATAAAACACTTAACCAATAGTTTGGTGTCCTTTCACCGTCATTTAGCCTGAGGGAATTTCAAAACCTTTACAACCCCCTGGTCTGATCAGGCCGGGTCGTGACATTTTTAAATTGGCGTAACGGACAGGATACCTCGTTGGTGCTAAAGCAATCGCTGGGACCAGGCTTTTACGGCAGCCCCTCTCTGAGAGGAGTCATATACAAGGGGAGACAGTCCGCAGAGGACTAACAAGGGATCTGTTCCCTATACTTGTGTACCCATTGCGGCCTCCCTGGGARGTCCGATTGTAGGCACTATGGCCTCCCTGCGAGGTCCAATTGTAGGCATGACGGCCTCCCTGGGAGGTCCGATTGTAGATTGTACCCCTCTCCTGGAGAGGTTAGAGGGCTATAACACCCGACCTTCTCCCCCTGGTATGACTTGGGCCCATAATAATTGGCATGATCCGCAAACCGTAGTGGACAGAATCTCTACTTTGGCTAAAAAGCAAAGGTTGAAGCAAGGAAAGGGGAAAGCGCTAATCTGTGTGGTTTTAGGAGCCGCCTTGGTGGTGGCACTGTGGGATAAAAATGTGACCCGGCAGGCAGAAGAGGGGGCAATGAAATCCCTTCAAGATCTAGTGAAGGCTTTTCAGGGACAATTAGAAAATGAGATAAGAAGTCTCTCTGACCAACTTGCCACCGAGCGAGTGACTAACCAAAGATTGCATACCGCTTTGACGGAGGCTTTGGAGCAGGAGAAGATATTAAGGGAGCAATTAGATGAAACCYGTTCCCAAAYTGATGTAGAAATTATGGATACAAATTCCGATGGGAGAAGAGAAGCAAAATTGTCATACCTTGATAAAGACSTAGAACGTATGAGAGAAATATTTTCCCTTGAGAGGAAGGAAGCCATAAGGCGACCTATAATTAAAACTGAGACTGTGGATGGCGGTCAAGGAGGAGCTCAGCAAGTTACCACTCGCATTGCTCCCTATTCCCCTACCAATTTGGCTAAAATTCAGGAAAAATATTCCCAAGGACCCTGAGAAATGGAAACTGAATATGTATGGAGAGTATCTCTTACTGGGGGTGACTGTATCTTGCTGAGTGAGGATGAGGCAAGAGGTATTGGGGACTGGGAGTTTTTATAACCACAAATGATGATAGAGAACCCTGGTCCCTAACCCAAAGAGTAGCATATTGGGCAGGTGGATTGGACCCTCTGGAAAGGGGAGATCCCTTCTCGATTAAAGTGCCTATGGTGGGTCATGCTTTAGAAGGTGTACAGAAAACTGCATGTCTCCAGCTGATGCATGACCAATTACTGGTCCCGCAACAGCCCTCTCCCATGCAATATGTGGCAGACCCCGACAGGTTGCAGYCTCTTATAAGGGGATTGCCCAATGCTTTGAAATTATATGCGGTGCAATTACAAGATTGTTTGAGAATGTCCCGACCCCGGAGAAGGGGGTGTCCCCCAGAAATGACATGGGGAGAAGTAGCACAGGAGTTGATTAATTACGGGAGACGAATGGGGTTCACCAGTCAGGGAAAGACAAAATCCAAAGCATATTTTAGGAGGGTGGAAGGGAATGGGGGAATAAAAGCTAAGCCCTCGCACAACTCCCGACCCCTCCCGATAGTAGGATATATACTATGGACAGAGGGCATCTCAAAGGGGATTGCCTGAGAGGTAACGGACAGGTTACCCACCCCCAACCTGGAAAGTTTGGTGAAAGGCTGGGACAAAATAGAGGGGGCCTCATCCCCCTCAAACCCCAAGGATCTCTCTCGTTCATCCTGGGAACATGGAATTATAACCCCGTCTGCTCCCCGGGAGACTGAGTTAATTGATTTGAATGTCCCAGAGTTGGGAAACTCTTTCTGCCATCCCCAAAAAGTGAGCCGGGGGACGGGTGGTGGATTTATCTAAGGAGGCTCACAGAAAATGACAAAGGGGACCTGTTGATTACCTTTCCCCTTGGCCCCTTTAAGACTCTAGTCACTTTTTTGGTAGATACTGTAGCACAGATGTCAGCCCTGCAGGCAGATAAAGCCAACTGCAATGGCATAATTGCTGATAAGAAACAAATTTRGGTAACAGATGCCTTTGGAAACTCAAAACTGCAACCCACAGCTYGAGTTAAGTGTTGGTTACCTGGGGACGAAGCTGCAACAGAGGCTGTTATGATCCTAGCAAACTTACCAATGAACATTTTAGGACTTGATTTATTGAAGGGGAGAGTGTGGGTAAACTCAAAAGGAAGGGAATGGAAGTTCGGACTCCCTGTGGCTTCGATAAGACTTTTACAGTTGGCGCCTGCACTTCCTCCTTCAAAGACAGTCAGTATGAAACCCTATGCCTTGCTCTTAGGAGCAAGGGAGGGAATTACCCCTGTTATAACTGAGTTACGGGAACAGGGGACTTTCTTGGTGGGATGGGTAGCTGYACACCAAAAAGAGAATCACCCAGCTCACATTTGGAATAATCAAGTAGATTTGCTAACCTGTTTAACTACAATGGCAGCAGAAGCTGAAGAAGAAAAGTGGTGTCGGGACTTACCCAGGCTGAGGCAGTCACAAGAGCAACTGGGGACAACACAGTGAAAGAGTTGAAGCTATGGTTTAGTTACCCACCTAAAGCCCAGTCGATCCAATCAGATAACGGTAGCCACTTTACTGCCGGGGTGGTTCAGGAATGGGCAAAAGGCGAGGGAATACAATGGATATTTCATACCCCCTACTATCCTCGAGATAATGGAATAGTGGAAAGAACAAACGGATTGCTGAAACATGTCCTTAGACCCCCTGATTCCGGGTGGCCTGCACGACTCCCCGATGCTGTAGCAAAAGGGAATAGTCACTGGGGGGTAAATGGATGTCCCAGGCTCACTGCATTTTTTCCCAAACCTCCCTCCCTACTCCCAGGGAAAAAACAAAACGACAAATTCAGTGAAACCACTCCATTATCCAGGGCAACCTGTTGGTAGACTTACTTATCAACAGCAGSGGAGGTACCCTTAACCCTGAAAACTCCGCTTAACCTCTATGCCTGGATAGCAACCGACACCCACGGAAGAGACCATCGAATCAATACTAGRTGGTTTGTGCCGTCCTTTTAAACTTGTTTTGTTCCTGTTCTGTGTATCTTGCAGGTCATCGCAGACAGACCATGTGTTTATATTATTACCCTTAGTAATTGTTCGTATTATCTGTGTAATTCTCTTTGTTGCTTTTGTATGCTATAATAGAGCACAATGCTTTGGAAACCCCTTTTCCTCACCCTTGCCATCCCCAGTGAGGGGAGAGGAAATGAGCCTCCAAACYTGGCCTGGGAATTAATTCAAGGATTTGTGCGCGTCTGGAATCATCACGGGATCTAAGGGTCGTGATCTCTCTCTATCTCTCTATTTCTCCATATCTCTCTCTCTCTCTCTCTCCTTTCCTCTCTTTCCTTTTCTTCTCCTAAACRCTTTAATAGAACCCACATTGCCTACCGCGAGGCTTTCTAAGTTCGGGTTGTTTATTGTAACGCTTTCCCAGTTCAGCTTGCTTCTGCCTTAGATAAAACACTTAACCAATAGTTTGGTGTCCTTTCACCTTCACTTAGCCTGAGGGAATTTCGAAACTTTTACGACCCCATGCTCCAATCAGGCGGGGTCATGACAAGGAGCAAAAAAAAWTAGCCAGAATAGACATCAACTAAGTACACTTTTAAGTAATGAGAGATTGAAAAATAATCCAGTAAACACTGGGAAAGCTGCAGTTTTCTTTTTTCCTCACAAAAATTTTTTGAGATTATATAAAACTTCTCCAGTAAATAATTGATATTTTTTCAAGAACTCAGATAACTTTGTTTCAGAAAAGCATTATTTGATTTTTCATTATACTATAATTAAGACTGCAATTAGATTAGTTTCAAAATAAAAATAAAGACAGAAAATTTAATTTAATTTTAAAAAGTTGAAATTACACATACTGGTATGAGAATTTTTCATACTATTTATTTTAAATATCTGAAAACAAACTCTTTGCCACAGGGATTAAGGCAGATTAACACACTTTGAATGGCTAGTATAGGGCTTATGTTTCAGAAGAAAAGGAAAATAATTACAAGTATCTAAGTGGCTATATTACAAACAGTTTTAAGGATTACTGAGATAAGTCATAAGGAGCTGAGGTTTATAAACCCTCTTTCCCCACATCATAATTTCCATTTATATTTTCTTTTGGCAGACCTTACTTGTAAGTAGTCAAAACACATAACATTACCAGCTCAAAATATTGTATATCTGTCATGAAATTATGAGTTGTTAGGAGAAAAGTCAATTAATGGGTTACCAGGTTGACAAACAAGTATGAACTAAAATACGCAAAAAAATAACTTGATTATGATTTGGAATTTTTGTGTCAAATATTCTTTATTAACAGTTGGTATTTCAGTCAAACTGAAAGCCTAGGATATATGGAAAACAAGTAAAGTAATTCAAAGTTTTTGTCCACATTGGATAGCACTTTAAACACAGTATACCTTTACTAAACTTAATAACATTCCTGTATGATGTACCATTTATATATGTGCACATACTTCTTAATTTTGCTACTCAGTATTTAATAGATTTTTATTCTAAAGCTTTCCTCAAGGGTTTTGTTATTATATTTTGTAACCTGATCAACTTCAGAATTTAGTATTTTAAAGCAGACCATTATGCTTTTACTATAGCTTATTTAATTAGTGTGTTTCATCATCTACCAGATTCTTAATATGCTCTAATGCTCCTCTATATTTATGCATTGATAATTAAACACTTGGAAAAAATGTCTTGTTTATCCAGCTGTATGAAATTTAGATATCAATGATCTTTGTGCCTTAAATGAATTTCACTATAATCTGCTAGGTCTTGGAGTAGTTTGTTTTTTAGTTTGTATGTAAGTATGCAGAAAATAAATTAGGAGTAAAAGATTAGRAGTAATAGAACAGCACCGTGGCAAAAACTAATCATTAGGGATGATGACCAAAGCATACCCAGGACTTGCTATCAAAGCTTCAATCTCCTGCTAGGGTAGTCTTGCTCTTTTTACTCTTTTTCACAGTATTTTCTGCATAGTGATACATTTCAAGAAGGAAAGGATGGATTTTGTTTTCAGCCAGAGCAGCCCGTAGCCTGGTGCTTGAGCCACTATCTGGGGCTTCTCTAAGAAGAGAACCTTCTTTCTTAGCTTTTGGGAAACCTGGCTGTGTGAAAAAAATCCTTCTTTTTGCCCCTTGAAAAAGGAAYTGGGTTTAGATCTGTGATAAAGTGCCATCGACACTGAGGTGATTCTCTGTTATGTATATCAATTCACAGGAGGCCTCTCCATGCATTTTAATGAAAGGCCATCAGAGAAGCTGTCCTGGTTTAGCCAGGACACAACCGCTCGCTCACTCCCCCTGCTCCAGTGGGATGGGGGAGAGAATCGGGAGAGTAAAAGTGAGAAAACTCATGGGTTGAGATAAAAACAGTTTAATTATTAACCTAAAATAAAGTAAAAAATAGTAGTAGTAGTAAAAATAATAATAATAATAATAGAATATACAAAGCAAGTGATGCAAGATGCAGTTGCTCCCCACCCACCAATCAATAACCAGCCAGCCCCCGACCAGCCCCCCGGCCAAGTCCCCCCAGCTTATATACTGAGCATGGCATCATACAGTATGGAATACCCCTTTGGCCAGTTTGGGTCATCTGTCCTGGCTGTGCCCCCTCCCAGCTTCTTGTGCACCTGGCAGAGCATGGGAAGCTGAAAAGTCCTTAAGTAGTGTAAGCACTACTTAGCAACAACTAAAACATCAGTGTGTTATCAACATTATTCTCATACTAAATCCAAACCACAGCACTATATCAGCTACTAGGAAGAAAATTAACTCAATTTCAGCTGAAACCAGGACAGAAGCTTAGGTTCGCCTTTGTATTCAAAGTTTCCTATTGATCAGGTTTAATTAYATATTGGACACATACAACCTGCAACAGGCCTTCAGAAAACTGAAGGCCTCACATTCAGGTTTAAATTTGTGCTCCCCATCCCGCAGTTTAAATGATTCAAATCAAAAGATCACCACTGTTTTATCTGTCAATACCACACACTGAAATCCTTTATTGGCACTTTTCTTACAGGTGTGTATTAATGCAGAAAAGGAAATAATGATGATGATGATAATGATGATGATGATGATAATAATAATAATAATGCTTATTATTATTTTGTTGTTGTTGTTGTTAATAATTACAATGGACTTGCCAAAGTCAGAAATAATTCTGGTGAAATGACAGGGAGGGGAGATTGCCATTTTAAAGCACTTATTTTATGCTAGTGGATAAAATAAAAGGAAAAATAAAGCTTTTTAAAATTTTAACTGTCAATTGAAAATGCCTAAAATATTTAAGCAAAATGTTTGTTTGAGAATTTAACATATAGAAGCCAATTTCAGAAAGCTTTATGGCTTTCTGAAATATATATAATATATTTCATATAATAAAATCCATCATACTGTGAAACTGATTGTACAAGCAATATGGATTTAAATAAATGTTGGTGGTTCCACTATCTTTGTTAGGTCTTCATGTAATATAAATAGAATGCCCTGAATAATATAAATGCAATTAAATGATAATTTTTACATTTTAGAAGTAAGACTATTTTCTAACACTAAGTTTTTCTAAACAAATATACACTGGCATTATTGGCTAGTCAGTCAGTACTGAAATGTAATTATCCACTCACAAAAAGGCCTGCAATTATGTCCTGATATTTGCATGTGCAGTTATCATGGCTGYAAACAGTGTAGCTACAATCTCAATAATGAGGGGAAAAAAAACAACACCACAAGCAAAACACCAGCAGCAGAACCCAGATTAGAGGTGCCCAGGAACACTGAGGTATCCTGTAATATTGTTCTACTTCTTACAGAAATAGTGTATTCCTGTGTCTCATAGTAACCTTGAAGCTAGAACATGATACAAGACATGGTTTTCCAATGGTCACTTTAACAGTTAACCAGCAAGTTGCAATCATTTCTAGTGAACAGGCTAAATCTAAAGTTAACTCTAAACATATGAAATAGAATTGACAAATTAGGTTTGGCGGTTACAAACCGAGATGCTTCATTATTATACTTCCCCTTTAATTGGGATAAATTTGTATATTCCAACAACTTTTTTTAATTTTCTTTTTCCTTAGAGACATTTCCTGTTGCCCATGTTGTCCACAATGTTTTTTCTTTTTTTTTTTTTTTTTTTTTAGGGGGGGGTTGGGGGGTGGTGGAGGTGCGGGCAGCTGGGTGGGTGGAGGGATGTGTGCTTCCTCTATCCAGACACTTACATTAAATCATGTAAGGTTGCTCTTTTAATGTTCTAAAGTAAGAGTTACATATTCCATTTTTTCATGACACTTTTAAAGTTAAGAAACAAATAGTGATTGCAGGAGAAGTTTTGAAAATGAATACTTAAAAAGAAAGGTACCGAAGAAGATTTAGTGATTAGGCTGACATTCACCATTGCTCCCATGGTAAAGGAAGAAGGAAACTTGTCTATGTTATGAGTTCTTTGTTTCCCTCCAAGAAAGAAACAGTTCAACCATAAAATGAGTGAATGCACCACTGGGGAAATCCCAAAGCCTTCCAGTTAAGTTGTGAACAGTGATGAGTGGATTTGGGGAAGGAGCCAGTCAGCCAAGCAACTAAAGGGCCACAAGCCCATAACAAAGCGTTGACTGACAATTCAGAAAAAGGTAATAAAATTATTTGTTTTCAATATGAATAATAAAAGTTTAGGATCCCTCAACAGACCTGATTATAGACTGGAGAGGAGGGCGAGCTAGTACAAATAACATGCTGTGATGTCTTTGCCAAAACAAAGTAAATCCTGGGAAGAGACCAATTAATTAATGTCACTCTGAATAATGATTTGTGCTGGTGTCTGTAACAGAAGATCCCTCAGACACTGCAAGCTGTTGCCTTAGAAATTGAGCCTCCCTAATTAGCTAGATGACATACAGGGTGGATCCTTCAAGATGGTACACCGTCTGGTCTGACTAACATGCAAAACAAGCATCAACAGTGATGAGGCTGGCAAAGATAAATGGAAATGAGAGCCCCAAGAATAACAGTACAGGGAGTTGGTGTAACAGGTCAGTGCAGAAAAACTCCTGGAGATAAATTAGAGTCAGATGATCTATTAAAAACATATGGAAAATGGCAATTGAAACTGAAACATGTTGCAAGAGTGGTGAGTACACGTTTTTGAAGATTAAAGAAATGCCTGGGTAAAACAACTTATCAATGGAAGATTAAGTGTCATAAACTCAGATACAGGGAAGAGGATCATCACTTTTTAAGTAATGGTGTAATACATAATTTTCAAAAACAAAGACTATTACTTCACTTTCAGCAAATGGTGCTGCTGGGGTAAATTGATTACTGAGATGCAGTGCAGATGAACTTTTCCTATAATGTAACAAACTTTGTAGGTGCAGGGAATATAGAGGTGAACAGAAATTACACACTAATAACCTCAGTTATGAAAGATAAAGGAGTGACAAATGAGTGACCTCAGTGAGACAGATCATCTGCTTTGTGAAGATGTCAGGAAAAGAATGATGAGGTACCAAGGGTATCATGTGAAGATTAAAAAAAAAACCAAACAAACAAAAAAAGAAGAAGCCTCTCATAAATTTATTTTAAATCTGGAYTTCACCTTACTCAGAAATATTGACAAGTAATATTACAGAGGATATTAATAACTAAACTGATGAAAAGCCTTGGAATCTTGGCTATAATATTTGGTTACACTCGTGTATCGGTCCAGTACCTTCCTGGTAGAACGAATTGTTGTCAGACTCCTTTCCATTCCTAGCAGACAGGGGAGACATGGAGGTTTGTACTGGAAACAAACAAAACAAAACACAACCCCTAAAATTGTGTTTGGTGTATGTGTTTTTGGTCGCCAAACCAAAGCTCAATATAATTCACTTAATTACTAAGCCAAACTATCCAGAAGTTGTAGCAAACTATGTGTTGGGATATTATAATATCCCCTTCTTCACCCATCAGCACCCATCAGAAGGGTAGAGCCCCTTCTTCATTAGAGGAAGAGGCTACATTTGTGTATAATTATGTCTCTGGATTTTGTTTTTCACTGAATATGGACRTATTGCTTCGTAGTACAGAAATCTTTGAGTGCGTTGTTGTTGAAGTAAGAATCACCATTCACTGAGATGGTTCTTGCCTCATTTGCCTTTACCTAACTCAAACTGACCACTTGTACTCTCAAAAGTTGTTCTGCCTCCTACTTCAAAGCCGTTCTTGAAATCTAGCTCTTTGAAAATTTTTCCTCACTGTCTCCCATTAGTCATCATCCTTCTGCTTCTGCTTGAAAGTTTCATCTGGGTTTTCTTTTATTTCTTTTTCCTTTAGCGCTTACCCCTTAGCACAGATGTGAASATATCCTTGCCCTGCTCCAGCTAAGGGTTCACTGTAGTGCTGAAAGTGGCCTTAAACCTGGGGGGATTCAAAAAGGCAGTGACTAGACAAATGAAAAGACCAGTCTTCCTGTAGTTCAGTCGAGCATCCTAAGTTTTCCTCCATGCAGCTTATATTCTGTGTTCATGACTAGCCTTACATTCTAGACTGCCTTTGTCCTAAATGTCTCTTTCAAGATCTGAGCYATACAAACAAGATGGCATTCATGCCATTTGTAATTACTTGTAAKTAATGATGCACATAGATGTACCTTGTTTGTCTTTCAGCATCTGTGATGCCTTCAGTGATGTCTGCAAACATCTGGGAGCTGTGATTGTTAGTCAGCTTGATGACTACTGACTGCAGTTGGAGGGAAATACTTCCCCTGTGATATGTCATATATTAGTTTTCCTAAAACATTTTCCATTTTTTTTTTTCTAGGAATAGAAAAATTGCAGAAGTACCCTACAAAAATTCTGGGATGAAAGTACCAATCTGCCACCAAGGAAAGAAGGGATTAGGTGCGTAAATCACATGTCCAAAAATTATTTAATTTTTTTCCTTGGAGAAGGTATCAAAGTAGTTACTGTAAAATTCCAAGGTAATTTTGAATGTTACTTTCAAAGTTTCTTTTGTGAAATATGTGATACATTATTTAACAAATCCTGGGCTTTTGAAATCTGTTTTATTGAAATGTAAGCAGTCTTAGAAGACTAGTTCTTTGATCCATCTAGCAACTGAAACATTAGTTTTCTTGTACAAGTAAAGCTAAATTTTCTTTTTTATTGACCTTTGAAATAATAGGAAAATATGTCAATATTTCTGTTAAAAAGCAACAAAACACTTCCAAATTTGAAGTCTATTTGTAGAATAGGATTATTACAGAGTCAACTATACTTGTGAATTATTGCTGAAACACGATCATACACATTTAGATCAGTGCATATAAAGTGTGCATTAGACAGGAACTGCTAGTACGCTATACATATTCTTTGCAAAATTATTGCTAAAGGATTTCCCGTTATTATCATACAACTGGCAATGCTGATCCACACCACTTCTACCGCTTCTTGAATCTCTTGCATATAAAGTAAGTGAATTTGTGGTTACTATGTATTTGCAAAGCTGTATGGCATCTTCAAGCTGGAGCAAAAGATGTCTCACCTTGATTTGTCAGTGGCAATACATTTTTCATGCTTTTATGAGCCTATTGTCTACACACCAAGTTATTTGCTTTTCTTTTGCCTGCTTTTACTAGACTTTCAGATTCTCTTTGCTAACAACTTTCTCCTGCTCTTTGTGAGAATATTCAATTTGCCCTCTAGTTGATGTTTAAGTAATTTCTGGTGATTATATCTCACTTTCCTTCTTATAGTCTTTTTTCCAAAATTGACAGTCTTAGTGTTCTATTTGTTTTTTTTTTCCCAGTAACAAAATATTAAATATTTTCTCCCATTGATCACAGAGAAGTATTTTCTTTTAATTCCTTTTAATTAAAATATTTTAAAAAGTTTTTTTGTTAGCTGAAGAAAATAAAATGATAATTTAAAAAGCCAGAATGAGAAATTTACATAACAAGAAAGTTATCTTGACAAAACCATTCCGAATTTGTGATGCATTTATACTAAATCTGTTATAAAGAGTTTCAACTTTAGAAGTTTCAAATTTACAATTTTTTGATACAGTTTTATCACTTCTCTATYAGCTGTCCTCTCAATGTTGGGACATTTTTTTCTCCTTCTGTGTTCTGCATAGCTGCTTACATGAGCTCTGTCAATGAACTTATCTCCCACTTCAGGCACACAATGCAAGTATTAACCCACGTTAGTATTTCTATAGGCACTTCAAGGTAGAAATATTCAGGAAATGTTCAGAAATTATTTTCTGTGCGGTTTCTAGTTAATATTACTTTATTTTTTATTGTATTCCCTCCATAGCTGTGATCTAATGAATTTTGAACTTGATTGGTAACTTACACAATTAACTCAAATGTGATCTCCCTATTATTTTATTTTTTGCAACTTTTTCATGGTAGTTTAGCTGTGTTCCCTGATATCACATGCTTCCAAATTAAAATTAAATCTGAAATTTGGAAAAGTCAATGATTGAACTGTTTTCTAACACAGGTTAAAAGTTTGTCCAGGAATGAGTGATACACTTCACTTCTGCAGTGAAAGACTATGTTGTATTCAGTTACTCTTTACTATACTACGCAAGTATCCAGAAAAATTACTGTGTCTGTAACTGGGGCACTAAGAGACTGAGGTTATTTTTATAGTGCAATTGAAAGGTGTGACAGCAGCTCATGTGGGATGTGCCTGCAGTGGGTTAGACCTATCTTGCTTGGGCACGGACAGTATGGTGGCTTCAGCAGCAGAAGCCTTGACTTTCTCTCTGTGGTTATGTGGTGGCAGGGCTGATTCAGAAGCCCCAGAATTGATGTTCCACGTCTGACAGCAGAGTAGATATATGTRAAGTTGCTTCCACTTAACTGACATGGAAGTAGGCTCAGGATAAAAGTATTCGGAGAAGGTTTGCTCTGCTTTCTTTTGTATAGGATAGCAATTCAGGTTATCTCAACTTACTTTGAAGTAAACTGCTCATTTCCTCAGCAGCAGTTGAGCATTTTGAGTCTACTAATTCCTCCTAAAACTGATTTTTTTTTTCTCTGTCATTTACAAAGGAGTTTTGTTAGATGCAGTCTAAAACCACAATTTTATTCTTCAAAGAAAGACTAGATTTTGGCTCAATGCATATTTAAGTTTTTAGTACATTTTTGTTTCTTTTGGAATAAAAATGACTATAAAAGAGCAGAGGTTCTCTGTCAGAGTAGCATACTAATTCGGTGTCAGGGCATCTTCAAGCCTGAAACTAGCATTTGTTTCCTCTCTCTTAGCAGTGTTGTAAAAATGCAGAGGTGAGGGTACTACAGCAATAAAGATTTTAGCATTTAGCCTGAAATTCACTGAATTGGCTCTGGTGATATAGTTAAAATAATTTCAGGTATTATAAATTATTGTTATTAATTACAGTAAGCATAAATAACCCTAGTTTTTTACCATATAAATGTCAAGTAAGGGAGATATGAAACATACCCTTCCATGTTGCTTTGTATTTTGAGAAGAGATCTATTTTACATGCTCTCTAAGACATATGTGGATTTGCTCATTACAAATCTATAAAGATGGATTTAATTTATGTTCAAAAAAATTTTTGATAACTATTATTTTAAAAATCCATATTCAGACTTGGGTGGAAATGAACACATTCTATTAAGAAACTATTGGGAAAAGTGTACGGAATAGCAGCTGGAACTGCCTGTACAGATTTCTAATGCTTTTTAAGAGTTTACTTTTTAATCATTACAAACAGGAAATTTAATCTCCAGCTGAACATAAATAACAACAAAGACTCCATGACTCAGCATAAAGCTGTAAACCTAAAAGGGTCATAAAATACAGAACTCCCTATTTAAAAAGGCTTATGTATGAAAGGATAAACAAAACATTTGCATTCTGCCTCCAGTAAGTGCATACTGCTTAACAGTCCGAAGGAGCAGAAAAATATATCCTCTTCTATGCAAGCTCTTCAAAAATGTTAAATTATACTAAACATTGTGTCTTTTCTGGATAGGTTGTGTCATTTGATAGGACTTTATTTTTACCTAGTTTGAAATGTGTTCAGATGAGTTTCATATTTTGATACAGAATGGTGTTTATTTGTATAAGTAAGCATGTATGTGTTTTTATTTCTGTCAGCAGTATAGAAAAGAAATGAATATCATTGCTTCCTGTTTGCAGGCAGTTTTGACAACAACATTAARTGGGCAGAAATAAATTCTCTCTGTGAGTCTTAAAATAAAATCTCCACTAAATTAATAATGGGTTTACCTTGAAACTCAGTGTGGCATTTTTATCAGTATTTCTAACTCAGGAATACTCACAGTGGTTATATAAAAATATATAGAAACACATGTACTTCTATTATATATATAATAGATATATTTCTAATTTTTAAATACATACATTTTTACATCTGTATAAAGGGACATACATATATGTATATATGGACACAGTCCAATTGGACACAGCCAAAATATATTGGTTTCATAACTCAATTCAATTCCTGATTCAATCTACTTCTATAAAACTTACCACAGTAGAAAAAAAATGTATTCCCCATAAAGTAGTATTTTCTGAAATTTTCTGAATATTAACTGTATTGATGTGAAAGCTAAAAAGATCAGTTTGAATCTGTCAAACAAACCAACAAGCAACAAAGGAACTAATTTAAGGGCTTTAGCCAAAACTCCAACAAACAATTCTTTATTTGAAAATTAAAATGTTTGCTCCCCTAAAACACAGCAGCATAAGTACTAATTGTGGTTAAACTCACATCACCATCTACCTTTTAAGTTTAAAGCGGCTCCTAGATTTATGTCTGAGATAAGAACCTGAGACTTCCCCATTGATGGGTTAAGAGAAGCTAGGCTTAGAATCAGCATGGTGCAGCCTTCTTCACTCCCTGCAAAGCCAAAGTAAATAGTTTCTGTATTATGTATTCAGAAAGAAATGTAGATTAACAGAAGCTCAAGGAGAGAACACTGTCATCTTAGCTGTACATCTCAGATGAGTGTAAACTCATCCTTCCCAGTTACTTACCTACTTTGCAGATCCCAATGTTGCCATGGAAATCCATTAAGATGGACAGTTTTTTCACATAAACCTAAAGAATGATCTTATTCATGATGTATCTATTCTTAGACCATGCATGGAATTTGGACTACAGCAGCTAGTTAGATTAAAAAATTGGGAAGCTTCCTTGATTTCAGTCTAATGACTCATATTTAAAGTTTGTTCCTGTGCTGTATCTGTCATATTAATGATACTCCTAGAAATGAATTTCCCATAATATTTAAATTTAGGATTACCATTTTATTTTTGAGTCATCCCTGTTGGGCTCAGGCAGAAGCGTTAATTCTCTTACAGACCAAAAATCAGGTATTTGTGTAGTTATCAGAAACAAAGAGGTAGTGAACCATTGTTGGCAAACAGATCAGTTTGGTTTGGCACCAGCATGTCATAAAAGTCTCTAATACAAAGAAAACTCACAACAGTCATCCATGCTGATAATTATATTTGCCTGGACTTTTAGTTCATAAATGTAAAGCATAATAAAAGAGGTGGTGTCCTCACTCAACCCACCTGACATTTCTTGCCATTTTATATTAAAATATCAGTAAAGCAAATTTGTAAAGTAACTTCTCTCACCTCATGTATAATCAAACAGTCTTTGTAATACAAAGAGAGGCATGCTCAGAGAATTATAAATATGATGCCAAGCAATGGAGCACTCAATAATTCACACTTATCTGGAAGAAGATTTTATTAGCATGAACAATCCCAATAGTAACAAAATACTTAGGTTCTGACCTCCTGGAGGAGAACGAATAGAATATTTCACAACAGACATTCTGTTAAGGGCTGTCCAGTTTAAGGTTTGCGAGCAAATGATACATGCAGACCATGCCCCCACACATGATTTGGGGATGGTACAGACACTCAGCCCCTTCTAGCAGCTGGCACCAAGCACATGGGCTATGACCTGTGGTCCTGTTCCAACTGCTGGCACTGAGCCCCTCACTCATCCCACTCACAYCAGTCTCCCAAGCAGCTGTCACTTAGTCCTTGCAGCACTCACAGATGCAGGATAGAGTGAGATTATGCAGAGACATAATTGAAAAAGGATATAAGAAGATAAGATGGACTGCAGCGATCAGGTGCAGGTCTCAGTCAGAAAAGCATACTGACTGACTCATTTTACATTCTACCAGCCCCTTTTATACCTGTTTCTGCCTACCTCCCCTTTGTCCTCCCCAGTCCCCTTCTCCCCCATAGTCCTTCATCAGTTTGCACAGACACACTGGCCTCTCCAACATCCTGGACCCTCAGGTTTGCATCTCTGTCAGCTGGAAAGTCCCTCTTTCCTGCAGTTCCTTGGTAACCCATCAGTTAGTGTGACTGACCAGGTTTGCTTCCTGTCTTTCTCTCTGTTATGTTTGCCTTTCAGCTTTGTGCCTCTGTATATTTTGTTCATGGCTTCTCCCTTTTCCTTGCCATCGCCTTTGACAAGGTCCTTGATCAGGTAATCCTTCTGAAATGAACATTCCCATGTTCCAGTACCCTTATCAATTAGTATGACTGACCAGGTTCATTACTGCCTCCCTTACTGTTTGTTGGTCAGGTTTGTGTCTCTGTGTCTTCTTGTTTATGGGTTCCTCCTTTAATTACTATCCTTTTTTGCTTGAAAAGGTCCTTGCACAGAGAGCTTTAAGGGAACTGACTCTCCCTCCTTCCACACACCCTTCCATAGAGTACGTTTTAAAACTCTAGTTGATGACAGGTTGCTTGACTAAAGCAAGCTTCTGTTAGAAATATATCTTGCTTAAAATATCATTGGATAGTATTTTATGGGATTCTTCAGTGTACACATAGAGGTAGAGAGCTTAAGTTTTAATCTGATTATCACTTCAGTTTTAAGAACTTTAATCACTGTAGTGAGGAGGTGGGAAGGAACATGAACCCCCTTTTCTTTCACAGAATAGCAAACCTAAAATTTGTGGGTAACATTAACCCTCCTTTTCTCTGTCCTTTTCCTCCAAAAATAGAATGTTGTTAAAGTAATTGCAAAGCTTCTATGCAAATGTCAGTAGGAGCAAAGAAGTAATAGAAGGAAGAAAGTGAAATCTCTTCAGCTGAGCTAAAGCAAGAGTCCAGAAAAGTACACAAGACATTTATTACTTTGACAAATCTCTAAAAATTTGCAGATATTAGGTCTGAYGCTGTGTGTCTGAGGCCGACAGACAGCAAATATACTGCTACTAAAATAACACCCTCAGTAAATAATCTAAGCAAAGTGTAAAAGGATCCTAAAGGAGTTAAGGTACCTATAAAAGGCAGAAGAACAGCTTAGGTTACCTACTGTGCACTGCTTGTTTTAAAGATACATTTTCTGCAGTTTATTATTTTTATTTCAAGTGCTGGGACTCTCTACCTTCTGCAATTGAATTTGTTATTTGTTACTTGCAAAGACAGTAGCGTCTTCTAGCCTATAGAAATGGAAGATGCAGGTCTGCTCTCCAGCAAACATSTTTCATGACAGCAGTTCTTTTCTCTTTCATTATGTGCAAGACAGCAAATGCTGTCCCTGAGGAGTTGAGAAGAGTAGAAATGGGTCTTAAGATAATTGGTATATTTTTCAAAATCTGTTTATAGACCTAGAGAAGAGCACTTTTGGTGAAGAAAAAGGTGAGGTTATTGAATGATTTTAGTTCATTAGGCAAGCTGATTCATTTTAAAAGGGGAAAGGTAGGGGAACAAGACAGAGAAAGAGAGAAGAACTTTTCCTTTCATTCTTGTATCATTCTTTAATGAAACACTGGAGCTTCATTTGAGGACTTCATTCAATAACAGAACTAATATCAGGATTTATTCTTTCCATTTATTATAAAAATGGATTAAACAATACTGGACTATTTTCTTGTCTTTGTTTAAATTAGTAATGTTAATTCTAGCATCTGTTTTTGCTTCTAGAAGTTAAAAGTATGAACAAACACACCTGGTTTATTGAAAAGCACGTACAGCAATAGATTATTCACAGTTGGCATTGCTGTGTGTCATGATTCACTTTCTGGCTTCTGACTGGTATAGAATCATAGAATCATAGAATCATTTAGGTTGAAAAAGACCTTTAAGATCATCAAGTCCAACCAATAACCTAACCCTGCCAAGTGCACCACTAAACCATGTCCCTAAGCACCACATCTACATACCTTGTAAATACATCCAGGAATGGTGACTCAACCACTTCCCTGGGCAGCCTGTTCCAATGCTTGACAACGTACTATACTGTGTACTATAACAGTCAAAAAAAATACAAGGATGATTACAGAAAATACAAACTGCTGAACTATTTATAGTATGGGGGATGCTATACACAGGATACACTTTATATCAACAAGAACACAGGGCGAAGTCAGTGCTAGTTAATTGTCTCTGTCTCTCTTAATGTTCAAAGCCACTGATGGGCTAAAATCAACACAGCATAGTAGCCTTATTTTGAAAACAAAACATCAGTCCTCAATCTTTATAAGGAACTAGTTGAAGTATGGTCTAGATAAGTAGACAGTGAGGTGGACTGAAAACTGGTTGAATGGCTGGGCACAGAGGGTGATGATCAGTGACATGAAGTCTAGCTGGGGGCCAGTAACCAGTGATGTACCCCAGGGATCAATATTTGTTCCAATCCTGTTCAACATCTTCATGAATGATCTGGGTGATAGGGCAAAAGCTTACCCTCAGCAAGTTTTCTGATGATACAAAACCAGGAAGAGTGGCTGATACCCCAGAGGGTTGTGTTACCATCCAGAGGGGACCTCAAGAAGCTGGAAAAATGAGGTGACAGGAACCTCATGGAGTTCAACCCAGGGAATTGCAAAGTCTTGCACCTGGGGAAGAATAACCCTGTGCACCAGTACACATGGGGCCTGCCTAGCTGGAAGGTAGCTTTGCACAAAATTACCTGGAGGCCCTGGTAGATACCAAGTTGGCCAACTTGGTATCCCTTGTGGCAAAGAAGGCTACGATATCCTGGGCTGTGTTAGGAGGCATGTTGCCAGCAGGTCAAGGAAAAGGTCCCTGGASTATTGTGTCCACTTCTGGGCTCCCCAGTACAAGAGAGAGAAGGAGCTACTAAAAGGAATTCAGCCAAGGGCCACTAAGATTATTAAGGGACTTGTGAATTTCCCATGGAAGGAAAGGCTGAGAGATCTGGGACAGTTCAACCTGGAGGAGAGGTCTGAGGAGGGATGTCATCCATGTGTACAAATGCCTGAAGGGAAGATGTAAAGAACAGAGAGCCAGACTGTTTTCAGTGGTGCCTGGTGACAGGACCTGAGACAGTCTGCACAAACTGAAACACAGAACGGTCCTCCTGAAAATCAGGAAAAACTTTTTTACGTGTGAGAGTGACTGAGCCCTGAAACAAGTTGCCCAGAGAGGTCATGGAGTCTCTGTCCTTAGAGATCTTCAAAAGCCATCTGGACATGKTTCTGGGCAATGTGCTGTAGGTGAGCCTGCTTGAGCAGGCACATTGGACCAGGTGACTTCCAGAGGTCCCTTCCAACATCAACCGTTCTCTGATTCTGCCTTGAAAAGAAGTGTTTGTTCTACTGCAGTGGGAGGATATCTGTGATTGGTTCTGGTTTTGTTATACATATCTTCCAACCCTGGTTACTTCTTTTTGCTTATGTATGCACACCAGTAAGAAAATTAGTTATGCAAAAATTTGGTGTTTCTCCATTAAAATATCTAAGAAATGCAGTGAGGTTTATAGAAATTTGAATAAAAAGACAAACAGGGAGGAGGTTCAAAAGCTAAGATGGATTTAAATGGTATCTATCAGGCATCTTTTGTGTGGTTTCCCCCTTCTGAGTGATTGGCATGCTGCTATGGAGTGTTAAAAGATGTAGAATGAACCTTACCGTAGTAGTTAATGAGAACTATGATGAGAAATACCAGTCTTAAAGTAAGGTCTGAAAATTAATGAAATATTTTCATCACAGAGAAGAAAATAAATAAGGGTTTGCTACTAAAGTTGATGAATCTGTCATTTAGGCCACAGACCTTTTTGGTAAGTTTAAAAGCTGGCAATTTTCATTAAAAAATTAAAGTAAAATTAAAAAGAAAAGTCTTTTATTAATAAAATTATTTTGGGTTTACATGGCAAAGTTTTGGTAACGGGGGATAGGGAGATCTGCAGGGGTGGCCTCTGTGAGAAGAGATCAGGGGTTGTTTCACGCTGAACAGAGCCAATTCTAGCTGGCTCAGGAAAGGACCCACCACAAGACACAGCTGAACCCAACTGCAAAGCTGATAGAGCCTCTGGGAAAACGTATTAAGAAAGGGTAAAAAACATTGTGAAGGAGTTGTGAGACAGAGAGTTGAGAAAAAGTGTGAGATAAACAACCCTGCAGACACCAACACCAGAGAAGGAGGGGTAGGAGATGCTCCCAGCACCAGAGCAGAGATTCTCCTGCTGTCAGTGGAGAGGACCATGGCGAAACAGGTAATCCCTGCAACCTGTGAGGAGGACCATGCTAGAGCAGATATCCACCCTTCAGCCCATTTTGGACCCCATGCTGCAGCAGGTGGACATGCCTTGAGGGAAGCTGCAGTGCATGGAAAGCCCAAGGAACAGGCTTCTGACAGGAGCTGTGGCTTGTGGAGAGGAGCCCACTCAGGAGCAGGTTTTCTGGCAGAAACTGAGACATCTGGGGGGCCCATGCTAGGGCAATCTGTTCCTGAAGGACTGTAGCCCATGGAAGGGACCCATGCTAAAGCAGTTGTCTTTTTTCTCACCATCCAACTCTATTTTTAAATTGGCAATAAATTAAATTAATTTTGCTCAAGTCGAGTCTGTTTTGCCTGCGACAGTAACTAGTAAGTGATGTCCCTGTCTTTATCTTGACCCATGAGCTTTTCCATYTTATTTTGTCTGACTGTCCTGTTGAGGAAGGGGAGTGAGAAAGCACCTGGATGGGGGTCCAGCAGCCAGCCAAGGTCAACCCACTACAAATATTTTTCTAGTGACTGTGTACAATAATTCATAAAGTTTGGTCCTTTCAGGTATGATACAAATATCTGTTATATTCTGTTGTCTTAAGATATATGCTACTCATTTCCTTTCATTACCATGCAAGGGTCCTGGGACTTTTGTTTTTATTTTTATATTGAATACATCAAATATTCCCCAAACTGAATGTGATGAAGGCTGTCAGGAATAGCTAATAGAGCCTGCTCTTGCTAACAATTCTGTGCATTGAATTCAACTGATATTTGGTGGTTTTGACAAACTAAGGTGTTTCCTGTGTGGCACTCAGTAGCTCTTACGTTTTTATTTAGTAGTCTGTATTTATTAGACAATTCACTTTGTTTTGATCATCACGCATAACTTAGCTGGCCATCTGTCAATAGAAGGGACTTCGTATGGACAGGGAATTGAACTGTTTCTTTATATACATGGATCAGAAGGGAATATTTAGAGGGTGATTTTAACAGGATAATGTAAGAAATTTCCTCACCAGCTAAGTAACATGACTCTTCCTTGACTGCTACAATACGATTCTTTAAGAAGAAAACATTGATACACCATTAAACAGTAGAAGGCATTACTAACACCTCCAGACTGACATGCCATTGGTAAAGACTCTTGTATTGAAAGCAATCTGTTGCCATCTCATGAGAGTGCTTATAGAAAACTAAGAAATTCGTAACAGTATAATTGGCAAAGCTGTTAATTTCCTAACATAGATCTTGAACAAGATCCTAATCACCACTTATTTCTAGGCAAATGATAAAAGGAGTTATGAATCATCTTAGTAAAAAACAGATTTAGTCACTCTCTGCTAGTTTTTCGTCACAATGGAGATGAACTCATCCCATAAGTCAATGAATTCTCCTCTGTCTCTCTCTTTTTTTTTTAAATAATCTATTCTGAGATTCATTATTTCTTCAGAAGTACACCCTTCTATGAAGTCATCCCATGATAATTTCTTGTCTCTCAAATATCTAGTGGTCTTGTTGCATTTATATAATTGCAAAGGTAAGCTAAGTGGCAGCTGAAAAAATGTCTTTCCCTGTCACTGTGAGATTATCTAGGGTAACTCACAGTGTAAAGGAACAGTTAGAACTCTAAACATCTGCACAGGGTAGAGTATCACATTTCTTGAATTCAGGATTTTTATTTCTAATAATCCTGTCTCTATGCAAGAGAAATAGTTTAGAGAGCCTGCAACTCCTGAGCACTAACCCCATCTCTCATTTTCTTCTGCATTTTCAGACCACTCACGTTAACTTCTCTCTCTAATATTCCCATTCAGTAACATGAGGTATAACATTTTGTAAGATCCTATATGAGTATTAAACATAGTTACTGTTAAACTACATTGTTTACTTGTGTTTCCATAGTTTCTTGTGTTGATTGTAATAAGTTGTGAAGTTTGTTGCCTTTTTATGAAGAGAAAACCCATCAATAACTTATATAATCTCGTAAGTTAATACAACACACTTTCTCCTGACAGTAGCATCCTATCTTTTCTTCCAGGTAGTTAGAACATAAAATTACAAATTGTGTAATATGTCTCTGTTTAAAGAGATGGCATAGCAGTCTTTGCATTGTAAATTAGAATTGTCTAATAGAAAGAGAAGTGGAAGATATTAATACTTCAAAGCAATTACATTTGGTATCACCTAATTTTGGAGAGTTTGCAGTCTTATTGGATTCATCTGCTTCAGTTGATAACTTAGAAAAAAATGTCCTTGTCTTGTTCTTGATGACATTGAGTAATGGGTTAGATAGTTATGTGTGATATAATAAGATTAGTATGGAGTACAGTTTTGTTAGTCTACTTGGAAAAAAGAAAATGAACTTAGGAGTTCACCTAGAGTTTGACTATGGACTTCATTGTAATAAAAGACATATGAAAAAATCTAAAAATATTTTCACTTCTACAGTGTCTTTGAATCTGTAATTTTGGTCCAAACTAGCAAAAATATCAAAGTATACTGTATGGTATGTTTCTCTTTTTTTTGTGGGTTATATTATGCAGCTGAGTTATCAGTGTGAATGTAGAAAATAAGTCTAGCCGCAGGAGTTGATAAGCAAATATTTTTGTAAATTTTTGTAAGAATCTAGCCAGAATTTTAACTCTTCCCACCTGATTTACAGTCATCCATTTCTCGTAGGACTGATGATACCTTTGTTTCACTGGCATTTTGATCCACAATGGATCCTTCCATCCTGGAGCTAAAAAATCCACAAGAACTTCTATTTTCAATAAATCATAATTTTCTAAGGAAAAATATCCATCTTTGAGTCTTAATGACCAAAAGAAGACTGCCTTTTTTATGAGACATGAGATTACAACCAACTGACCAAGCAGCAAGATGCTGTGGTGATCCTGAGCAGAAGGCCACTGTACACGGTGGAGTTGGTGACCCACACAACAGCTAACCTGCACAGGTGCAGGTCTGTGCTGTGCTGTCCTGCATGTCCAGCGTGGCCTTCAGGATGCATTGGGCTGCACAGATCCCATGGCTGCAGGGAAAGCTCAGCCAGCTGGTGATAATGGACGAGCCCGTAGGCAGCCTCCACTTGGTACCAGCAATTATGCCACCTGTGTGGCCTTGTCTTTATCTAAAAGTTCAGCCAGAATTTCTGTGTGAAAATCCTCTGTGTTTGGCAGTGGAAATGACAAATAAAGTTTTTTTTTTTCTTTTTAGTGAATGATCAAAATGGAGTACTCTACCAGAGGCAGGAGCTGCACTGTGTGCTGTGTCCTGATCAGAAGCACACTTGATGCTGCACAACTTGAGATTCCCAACATCTGAGAAATGTAAGATTACCTATACTATTCTCTTTTTCTGTGTAGTGTTATCTTTAATAAACAGTATTTGAACTCAAACTTTACAGATTCTGAGTGCATTTCTTACTGGAATCATAACAAACCAGCATGTCCTGGTGCAAAACAGTTGCTGAGATGCTGCTCAAGGTGATAAAACTGTAAACTACAGTGTCTTTGGAGGAGAGAGGAAGCAGTTGCAGCTGAGATAAGTTGCATAAGCAAGTCTCCAGTAACGAAAAACAAGTCAGTAGCCTAGAGGGAAAATTAAACACGTAAGAGAAATTCTTATTCTTCCAAAAATGGGTATAAAATATACAATGAATATGAATAGCAAATGAAAACTAGAAGAATGAAAATGTAAATATTCTGGATATCTATGTAAGCAGAAAGTCAGACTAAAGTTTCTGTGTTGCAGAGATGACTGCAATCTCTAATGCAGTGCACTGGCTGCTGCCCCCCCTGAATCGGAAAGGCTCCTTTAAAGAGAATGAATGGTAACAGGGTACTAGCAGGGAAAGAAACCTGTGATCCAATTACCACAGCTGAGAACTTGTGAGCCTGTTGGAATTAAATGCAAACACTGTCACGTATTTGTGAGAGGTATTACAGTAAGGCCACCCTAAACTGGAAGCAAGAGATCTGCAGTAGTTYTATCACTATGCATTTGAGTAACAAAAGCATACTCCTTCTTTTCCAAGATAAGAAAAGAAGACTTAAAATCAATGTTCATATTTTATATTGTTTTGATTTATTTCAAACTAAGTAGTTGCCTTTTCTGTCTACTGCACCCCAGTTATCCTTACAGAAGAGCTATCAACTTAGAGACATATATGGTGTGGGGATGCCAAGAAAATTACTCCCTTTCTACATTTTCATCCTGTGACATTTCCCCTTCCACGAAGTGAARCAAAGTAAAAGTGAAAACTTTCTTATTAGAGATTGCTCTCACTGTGTGGCCTGAAAAGACCTTTTAAAATGTCTATACTCTGCACTTGTTAAAGAGTGGAAGTGTCCTGTACGCAACGCTTTCCGTAGAGCTTCAAAACTTCTAATGCTAGTGTGAATCTGGCCATAGTTATTTTTTAAAGTGACACATCACTGCAGAGGAACATCTGTCAGACCAGATATTAATTAATATGCATTGTCCAAAACATCTGAATCTCAAATAATAACTAAAACTTGACTATGAAGAGTTTTCACATTGCTTCTGTTGCTAAGGGAACGACTTTTCTGTTACCCATGATGCTCATGTGAATCCTAATTTTTAATGGCTTTTGAGAAAGAGAGGAGAAGAATCAGAAAATGCATAACAATCAGCAGGGGAAAATATCTGAACTATGTTCTGTCTTTCAAAAATACTATTTGTTCCTCCTAGAGAGGGGGAGGTGAGCATTTTCATTTTCTCAGGCAAAGAGCCATAGCTTCCATTTTATATAGTTAAGCTTGAGTATTTTAAAACTGAGTGAGGTTAATGGAATTTTTTTCTATTACTTTCTTGAACACTTTTATCTTTTTCTTAACCTCATAAGTACTAAAATATTAAGACTTGTAAATCCTGCTGTTGTTTGTTTTATATGCACAAATGAGTCAGATGTTTGGATTTATATTTTTTTCTCCATTAGGTGAGTAGGTATGGGATAAGAAAAGGCTTCAGGAAGCAAATAAATTTAAACAGTTGTACAACTTATAAGTAATCATTTTATTAGATATTAAAAATTTTTACCGATTACAAATTATCTATTTTTTTTCCTGTGAAAATCAAAGACACTAACCAAGACTTGTGTTTTCTTTCCATTCAACTAACAGTTAAGTGAATACACATATATATAGTGAAAAATAGAGTATTTGCAGGAAGTAGCTCCTGAAAGCTGGGGATATAGATGGAGGTAGAGCTATTAAAACTCTCTTGAAAAGACACAAAATTTTCAACAGAAGTGATTTTACATAAACTAATTGGGTTTTCATTGCTGGGTTTTTTCCTCCAATTTTTTTTTTTTTTTCTTCAAACTAAGAGTTGTAGCAATTAAAATACCTCTTAATTTGTAATTTTGCATCTGCTCAATGATAAATTTGAAGTTTTTTCTTTTGGATGTGGTTACCTACAACTTTGTGATCTCTGTCCAAGATCATTCTCCACACATTAAGAACAGTTAAATTTTTAATTTAAGAGACAGAAGGGAAGCTGCCTGCTTCTTAAATGGTGTTTAACAAAACAACACATTACAGTGCTGCTCCAGAAACTCATTTCCAGTGACTGACTGGTAGGAGAGTATGGTTTACAGTTTGCCCTTTAAATACTACTACTGCCTGATACATTGACTCTTTACCTAACTACCTAAACCGAATTCTGTAAACAAATTAACTGAACTTTATAATCTTAATTTCAGACATATGATTAATGATGAAGGTGTTCTTTTTGGTTGTCCCCATATATAGAAACTCTCTCAGTCTAACAGAGACTGAGTTTGTATTTCTGGTTCATCCAGTTAGACTTTTTCCAGTGTTAGGACTGAGTTTAGCACTGCCTGACAAAATAAAGGTCAAGCAGGGATGAGACTATTGACTATGGGTGTATCACAGTACAGACAGCACCAATGGAAAAAAATCTACATAAGATCTGTATAAGGTGATGGTCAGTTTTGCCACAACTRCAAATGGGTACAGCTGCCATAAGTAATTTAACTGCAAACTAAAAAAAGGTTCTACATCAGACTCCAAAGAAATGTGAAGAAATGAATAAATGTGGAAATACTTCTTCCTCTCCCAGGTTTTCTGCCACTCTCAGTAATAATATCAAAACCAAGAATAGAAGGTGTATTTTACTTCAGAGTGATTTCACTCTTTGTACCACAAGTAATGAATTCTAGCTGCCTATTCTGTCAGGCCTATTTGATATAAGAATGTGATAAAATGTAGAACTATAAGTTTTGGTTGAAATGGTTCCTGAATGAGATTGATTAATAAAATACGTAAGTATAGCATGGAAACTTACCATGGTATTATAGACAATGAATTTCTAATGTGCTGCAGTGCACAGCATGTGTATTAGAAATGCATTATTACCGTAAATTGTGGGCTATACTATAGAACAAAGCTTGGATGGTACTAGATGTTTTTCTTACCCTATTGCTAAAAAAGTGCCTGACTAATACCTGTACTTTTTCTCCCTATTATTAAAGAAGAATTGTTTTGTATTGTGGGAATAAATGACAGTTTAGTATGCATGTTTGGTAGACAGAAAAGAAGGAATAATTGAGCTTCTAGATAATGGAGTAGTTTAATGTTACAGGGAACCATTGCATAACCTGCTATTTTCATCATGTTTACAAAATACGATGAACACTGGATAAGCTACTTAACCTACAGCCTTAATCAGGAAAAATGAAAATTCGCTTATTTCTATTCTAAGTAGTGGTTTATACTTTGGGAAATTTGGTATCTATATCAATCATAAGTTTGAAATTCTGAGAACTGTAAATTAGGGTGAATAAAGATCCAAAGCTAGCCTTCAGCAGACCTTGTATTCCATGGGGACAGTTAGGTTAAGTTCAATAGATTTCATAGGATGTGAAATTGCAACAATTCAAAAATGAGGCACCACATGCAGCCTGACAGTGGCCAAACTGGAGAACAGTGACACTGAAAAGGGAAAATCTATTAATAGAAAAACAGATTAAAAGAACTGTGACTGCCATTTCTGAACCAGGACTAGATGGAATTAAATTTATTTACATGCAAGATCAGCTTCCTCTACAATGCAGAAGTCCTAAGAAAAAGACTTGACTTCGGTGGCAAGGTGGACAGTAAAATGTTTTTTCCTTTGTTTCAGGAACAGCATAGACTCTTCTTGAAAAAACGGAAATGAGAATTTTATGCAAATATTGTTAATTTTTACAGAAATTGTAGAAAACATTTGCAAAATCAGACATATTTTCTCACACTGACCTTTTTTTCCAACTAAGTTTTTGCTAATGCTTCAAGAGTTTTTCCTAGCTGAGAAATGTTGCCTTTTTTTTCATTTGTAACAGTTCACAGTGCAAATGCATAGAAATAGGTGACCCTTCTTTTCTAAATTATAGAATTTTAAAATACTTTTTCACACAATATTTCATAAATCACTTTAAACATGATAAAATACATGCACCACAGTTCTYGGTTAGCTGAAAATTATTATCCTTCTCTCTAAGCCCACCTTCTGCCAAATGGTTTTGACTGGGAAAGTTGAAACCATTGTTAAATTATGCAGCATACATAAAAAATACACAGTCTTAACTGGTGGCTGGGTAAATGGTGCATTAACAGAAGAATGATTCAATTCAGATTCRTGAATTGGCTTTTTGTTGTTACTTTGCTTTGATTGTTTTATTGTTTTCCTTTTTTAAATTAATCACATTCTTTGTTTTTGCAGTCCTGCTTGATAACCTCATAGCTGCATTTATGCTGCTTCTTGCTGCACACTCTTCTTTTTGTAGACTCTGTAAAGTAACTGGAGGCAAAGGAAGAACATTAGTTAATGCCTTTGAGGATATGATGTTTCTGTAAATGTCATTTTGATGCCAGTGAATCAGCATTTTTCTAGCATTGAAGTGCCATTTCTGAAGCTACCACATATGTATGGGTTACTTCAAACAGTGGGGATTCAGCATTGTGAAAGATAAGATAATGCCCCCCTAAGCATGCAATGAAAAGAATGGATTTCTGCTAGCACTTTGAAGAAATAATTATCACAAAAAGGTTGAAAATCATGTATTTTAGGTGTCACAGGTGAAATATGTTAGAAGAAACTGGATTTAAATGAGTCCTTAGAACTGAATTTAGTGGGACGTGAATGCATAAGAGGTGGGAACTTGTCTATGAGTTTGGTACAGTAGACCCTCCAAGAAGTAAAATTACGCAGACTGTCTCTGCAGAGTCATTCTGTGTTGAAGCTTGTTAAATAGATAGAATATTTTTTGTCACATTGAAAATAGGCAATGGATTGAGTTTAACTGGGATGAAAAAAGGCTTTTGTCCTGGCAAAATGATATAAATCTAACATCATATGTGCCTGAATGGAAATATCATTGGTAGCCATTCCTAGTAAGAAGCTAAAGAATTAAACATTTTATTACCTTCTCTTACAGTGCCAACTCCTCTTCCTTCCTCCTCCTAAAAGCAAGTTTAAGTCTTCTTTGTTCAGAGGATAACATTTGTTCAAGTTAGAAAATGTCACCTCTTACACAAGTGAGTCTTTAGGATAAGGCAAGGTTGACCATCGGACAACTGTAGAACAGTAGCTTGGAGAAGGCAATCTAAATAACATTTTAGTCTTCTGTTTTCACCTAAAAGGAGGCAGTTTAAGACAGCGTTAATGTGTGTAGTAGAGATAAAGGCCAAAAAAGGATTACTGACAGCTTAAATTTTGCAGTTCCTTAACTATTACAAAACCATAATGGGTGGAAGCAGCACCAGCTAGACTAAGCTACATCACTTGTGTGCAACCTGTAGTACTTTATAATTTCTTCAACAAAAAATCCTATATCTTTAGAAGTTGTATTAGGTAAGAAACAAACAAAGCAGCAAAGGACAACAAAACAAAAACCAAGAGGCAGTTATGTTTTTCCTAGAATTATTTTATGCAAAATAAACCAAATACTCATCTGGCTTCAGTGAAGGCAGAGTTGAAATAGTACTGTTCTACTTTTCAAGTTTAAAAGAGCCGCTCCTTATCTTGTTCCACAGACATTCCCAAATTTTGTGCACAGCAGAATTTGAGGTTGAGGACACAGTGAAGAGCAACCTTCTCTACAAAAATAACAGGTCTGTAAATCCGGACAAATGGTTCTCAGGTCTGTACAGTGGAAGTCAGGGGACTTGGAAAGAAAAACATTGTGCCAAATAACAGTGACATACATTGCATGCTGATGGTATACACTGGAAAGGGTCTAGGTCTTTTAATGTCTGCTGTAACAGCTAAATTCCTTGAGTTTCTCCCAAATTCTTTGAGAATTTTGCCTGTATATTCAACATTTTTTTTCATAGTGTACAGCAGTGTCACTAAATATTAGTCTTAGGTATTGTACATATTTGTTATTTTGAGTACAGCTATTTTGTCAGGAGAAGGTCTCATAAAAACTTTGCAGATCATTGGGTATGCTTCTTAATTTAAATATCCAACAGTTTATTCCATCAGGCAGCTCTTTAAGCTTTGAAGTTAAAACATTCACTGCTTCCTTCACTGAATTTGATGCAAGTGTGAGAAACAGCAGTCATCTAGCAGTTATGAAGATAAATATTTTTCTAGTTTGTTTTATGCACTTTTATTGGTTCTATTTATTCTTAAAGATGTTGACTCAATTCTACAGTCTGATTGCACTTAGATTTTTTCTTGTCCAAAACCAAGCCTAGTTGACTATTCATGCACATGTGCACTTTACTTATAACACGTAAAATACTTTGTTAGTGTTCAACTAATATGTAAATTCTACTAAAAGTKAAACAAGGTCCTTCTATTTTATAATATCTGTGTCACATCCACTAATGAACCCCACTAGTAAATTTAATGCAAATACAAAAATTAAGTCCCTGCAATATATTGTGTTGTAAACTATGTGTTCAGCCACCCTAAATAATAAAGTAGATAGATAGTTGGCATCACTGCTGAAAATCCTCCTGACTTATGTTACTAATGACCATCATAGCAGAGTGTTCAGCTCTCTGTATTTAAATTTGTGTCAGTATTTTCAGTGTAACTCTATTTTCAGGATTGAAACTATTTTTTGATAGTGAACTATCGGAATTGTTCTATGTCAGGCAAATGCATAAAACAAAAAATCTATAAATTGTATATGGGAAAAATGTGCAGTCGTATGAAGTTCATGTAATTACACAAAACATCCTCTTCACCATTTCTGTGATTACAGGATTTGGTACAGACAACTGTTAGGGTATCTGATAGAAGTGTGGTATCTCTTTTAACCAAACTATAGTTAAACACTGCAACATATTTGCAGTGCTTAACTGTTGTAACATCAGAAAAGTTCCCTAATGTCAAACCTGAACCTCACCTGTTATAATTTAAGCCCATTACTTCAAATAATTGCCAAGATGAAAAATGGGAAAGAAAATGCCTCCTTCTATTTTGTAAGAGCCTAGACGATAAATAAAGTTTTTTCTTAATTCAGCAAACCTAATTTCTTCAGTCTTTCCTGATAGGTTGCTGATTGTTCTTTGTGTTCTCCTCTGCTGATTCCAGCTATCATATATTTCTCTGAAGTATCAAGATGCAAAATTTCACAAAGGYTCTTGAGAGGATGCTGAGCAAAGTTTATACCCATGTATTTTCTAATCTATCTTTCTGTTTATATTGCCTTGTCCATTTGCTATTTATATCAGCCAGACACTGTTAATTCATGCTTTCCTTGTGATCCATTCTAGCTTGTTCTGCTTTCTGGGCCTTTTTCTGCACACATACTGCCTATGTAATCATTCTGACCCTCTATTTCTGCAGCGGATTTTTTTCCTGCCTAAATCTCACACTTGAGCCTATTGAATGGTGCATTTATTTCCACAGGAAAATGGAATTGTGCTCAATGCTCCTTTGTTATGGTTCTTATGAACTCAAACCATGCTTTCCATTGAACTGACAGATTCCTTCAGCATAGTGCCTACAAAAATGTTACGCACCTATTTTATTTTGCATCCTAATAGATCCAGAGAAACCATATGGAATCCTTCTCCTCATAGGTTTTCACTTCTACAATAAAACATTCGTAGGTATTTTCTGATTACCATTTGCAAACAGCAATCCCCGCAATTTACCTTGTAGGGATTTCATATAGGATAGATTTCCTTAATTTGCTTAGGAAGGTGTTATATGAGACAATTTCAAAAACCTCAGCAATATTAGAATTGCTGTTTCGTTCCCTGTTCAAGAGTCCTGTTTTTCTGTCACCATACATTCTCTTATAGTMCTGAGTTTAATGCAAAATTAAATGGGAAATCCCAAAGTCACTGTCTCAGAGACAGTGCTTAGCATTGTGTTTGGGCTTAGATGAGAATCAGTTATAAACTGTATGAATAAATCCTAGTTATGTGATTCCATGAGGAGTAAGTTATGTATTTATACACAAGATGAGGTTTGTRTAAGGGATCTGAACATCTAGTCGATGGCAAGTAACATTTTGTGTATTTCAGAGGGAGGTAATGGTTGTAGTTAAGACAATATGGAAATTTCTCATCTACCTTTAGATATCCATAACATAGCATACACACCTGAGATACTAATCTGAGTTCTCTTCATAGTTACTACTGAGAAATAAGCACTTCTGCAGAGTGATTCATGTAACCTATTTTAGAWGTCTATTTTAGGATGAGATGAATTGCAGTCTTTCAGCAGCTCTTTCCCTTTATTGGCCATAAAAGAAGTTTAGAGAATTAGCCCAGATGTAAATTGGAATACATGACTCCCACCCTGCCTTGGAGGGCTCTCTCTGTGTCTTTAAGATCTTCAAGCTTTGGTGTGAGGCATGGATTTGGCGAGAGGAAGATCTAACCCTTGGGTTAACGAACACTGTTTGGGGGGAAAAGGGAGAACTGAATCCAAATGACTTCCACAGTATCAGGCTTAAAGTCTGTCTGCTGTTAAGAAGGATGAGATGAAATCAAGTAGAATTATTATTTTCTTTTTCTAATTTCTTCTRTGCCAATGCATAATGCTTGATGTCATCTGTGTGAATATTTTGCATTTTGTTTATAAATGTTTACTTTTCTCAATTTTTAGCCTAGACTAATCTGAGGTAAAAGTGGTTTCAGGGAACTGGCTGACTTTTGCTGTTTCCTTAAGATGGCAGTCCTCAGAAATGTAACCTGAGGACATCTGTAACGTGACCTGTTCCACCTCCACTGCACATTTCACAGCACAACTATGGCACAATAAACTCTTTTTCCACTTAAAATTGACGGATTAGCTTGAGAGCTGATAATGCTGTGGTCCGTAAGGAAGAAATGTCTTTTGGTAACCAGCACTAGCCAGAAAACTGGGACAGGATATGTATCAGCTGTCATAGTTGGCAAGTGGAAAGAAATAAATTGTACGAAATTAGATTTATACTTAGGAAAACTAACGTGGTTTGTAGTTATATAAGCCATTATTGTGTAATTCTAGCTTATGCTTGGTTTGAGTAATTGTTGATAATATCTGGCTCTTTTGAACCAAATTATTGGCCTGTGTTTTTTATATAAATAGTGTATTTCAGTATTTTTTTCTGAAATATCTTAGTATTCCTCACATAAATGTGGAAAATGTAGTTTAACAGAAGAAAAGTAGTAACATGATCATGAAATAAAATGTACTAAATTTTTGTTATTGTTTTTAAAGTTAAAGTCCCATTTAGATATGAATTATTTAAGATTAATGTTACTTCTCCTGCACAAATTGTTCAGTTTTTCTCATTAAACCGCATGTACCAATTAACGTGCTAGTTAACCTTCCCTTCCTATCTTACCCTCTGATCACAGAATGTGCCTGTATGTTCAAATTTTAGTTGAAGATGTCACTACTGACATCACTATCCTGTCTTGTAGCACACAAGTTTATTTAAATATAGGGATTTAAATCACCGAAATTAATCATTATTTAAATCAGCAGGAAAGAAGCCTGCAATTCTTTATTTTAATCTTGTTTTACATTCATACATTTTAGTCAGTTTCTAAAGAAAAGTTGGAACTTATTAGTAAGAATTTAAGGTAGGATGACTGGTGACTAAAATAGTATTTGTACTGCATTTGGTGCTTCTTTTTGGTGCATCAGTATAATCTATTAAATAAATATTAAAAATATTAAAGGCCATTTAATGATTCTAGACATTTTTAAAGTTATCACATAAAATGGAAATTAAAATTAAACAAAAGCAGAAAATAATCACTTTAGTTCTTTGGGTCTATTTAATTTTTTGTGGGTTTGTTGTATTAAGAAATGAATGGGACATCAGTACTTAACACATTGATGGACAATTATAATTAAATAAAATTTTATGTAATAAAGTAGATTTACAAGAAAAAGGGGAAAAAAATCAGAACCTATTTGGCTACCTTGTCCACTAAAAAGTGAATGCGCTATCTGCAGATACTGAATTTTGGAACTGTTCTTCAAGATTTTAGAAAAAATAATTCTGTTTACATTTTTCATCTAGTTTTGCCCTGTAGTGAGAATATAATTTTAGGACAATTCAGGCTGAGAAGGACCCCAAGACATCTGTGGTAGGACTTCCTGCTCACAGAAGGATCAGACATTATCTCATATCAGGTTCCTCAGGGCTTCATCCAGTTGGACTTGAAAACCTGGAAGTATGGAGCCTGCATGGCCTCTGTGGACAACCTGCTTTTCTGTTTGACTGCCCTCAAGGAGAAAAAAATTCTCCTTATAGCCAGTCTGAACCTCTTCCTTTGTTATAAATACTATAAAAGATGTTATAACTTTCAAAATTTGGTTTTAATCTTGTACATGCACAGTATAACTCATGACAGAATATGTTATCTGAATTTCTTAGAAACTTCATCGGCAACCTTTCAGTGCCTGAATATTATTTTTGTACCTTAATTTTAGCTGTTGTAGTTCTAGCAAGGATGGGTCTATGCATAATATATTATAATTCAAATTTAATACATTCATTTATTACAGAAAATATATTTATTTCTTAATAAGTTTGCATTCATTTCAACTCCCATATCCTTTGTGAATTTCATAAATGTATACCCTGTGCTGTCATGATGTACAGTTGTTGTCTCTATTGAGACTTTCTTGTATAAAGGGCTGGTAGCTTTTAAGATTAAATTAAGAAACAACTAACTGAAAATAAGAATGAAATATAGAAACCCAACATATAAATACATTAATTAGACTGGTTTTGTATTCCAAAGGAAGCGGGGAAGACTGTTGAGTATCTGAGGATGAGAATGGGAATGAGATTACTAAGTAAGCAAGACCTGAGTGATATGTTAGACTTCTTCGTGAAGTTGCCCCTTAAAAGATTCATTTTCTAGGTATTGAGAGATACATAAAATTAAAAACTAGCACTTGGTCTAATGTACTTGCTGTACAATCAGCTTCAACATTAGATAAATAATTGAAAGCCAAGGCCATTTGTTCAACTTCAAATAATAAGATTATAAAAAGATTTTGCCATCTTTTTCACAGAATCTGCTCAATAATGAAGTATTTTATGTCTTTAGCAGAATGAAGTCAAATCCATGTTCTATAAATCTGGAATAAAATAAATGTCAATACCTCTTTATGATAAACAAACAAAAGAAAAAAAAGGATACATATAAAAAATGCCATACCTATACTGACATACCTGACAAATAAGACATACCTGAATAACAATGCTCACATCCATTTCTATATTAAAAGTCTAGAAACTGAATTACTTGATTTTTCTCAAGCCCACAGGCAATTTAAGAACATAATTTTTAAGGTCTGCTTTAGCTCATACTATACTGCCAAATTCTCTGAATGTTGGTTCAATGTTGTACTGTCCTCAATGTCAAGAAAACTAAGGGAAGATTAAGAGGTCTCTCACGGTGAAGGTTCCTTTGGGAAAAAAGGGATGCTTATTTACCTCTGCATCTAACATTCTTTCCTGACAGATATCCAAATGCTGATAATACTGTGGCCAACATAGCCATCTTTGGTGTGGAATTAGACTTATAACTCTTAAGCAGACATAACTCTTAATCAGACTTGTAGCTCTTAAATAAATGGGCTTAACGTGCATATCTGAGCACATTATTAAACTGATCTTACCCTTTCAGTTCAAAACAGCCTCATATTCCATTTGAGACACCTGAAAGCATTGGTGTGAGAAAGTCAATGTAGGGGTGTTCTGATATTTGCAAACCAGTACAGCATCTTAGTCTTTTAATTTAGTGTTAAATTCATAAAAACTAATTCTTCTGGATCAGTAATACTTGTAGGTTATTTCAAATTCATAGGCATTTATACTCATAAGTATGCCTGGACAATCTGACATACCACAGAATGGCATTTCAAACCGCATATTACTTATCTCCAAGAACTGCAGTATTTCTCTGAATCCATGGATCTTGAGATAGACTTCTGTACATTCGTAAGAAATGTGCTTTAAACTCCCTTCTGTTCCTTTATAACTGATGGGTTTCTTTTACTTTTATAACTTTCCTTACCTAAAAACATGGAAATAAATGGTTGAAAAAAAAAAAGATCTGAATGATGGTCTGATAGATTATTTCATAGCAGTGGTTGAAAAAACATAATGCTCTGAGAGATTATATTTCATAATAACGGTTGATTGAGTAAAATTACTTCATGCATGAACATCATTGCTACTCTTGGCATTGAAAACTCTCAAATTTAAATCTGGTGAAAACATGTATTTTGTGGTCGGATAAGTTTGGTGTCATAGATTTTAATTTGACCTTCACCTTTCTCAACTGATTACACCTAAAAAACAAGTGTTAGCAGCAGTGCCTAAGCTCCTTGTACAAGGGAGCTTCTGGGACATCTGAATCCCTTGAAGTGAACTTTTATATGCACTATCTATGTCTCATTGTGGCGTAAATAATTGTCATGGTTTAACCCCAGCCAGCAACCAAGCACCACACAGCCACTTGCTCACCCTCCCCCGACCCCGGTGGGATGGGGTAGAGAATTGGAAGTGCAAAAGTAAGAAAATTCGTGGGTTGAGATAAGAACAGTTTAACAATTGAAATATAATAATAATAGTAATAATAATAAGAAGWAGTAGTATAATAAGTGTAATAAGAAGTATAATAAAAAAGGTAATGAAAGGAAAACAACAAAAAAGAGAGAAAGGAACAAAACCCAGGAAAAACAAGTGATGCCACCGCTCACCACCCTCTGACCGACAAACAGCCAGTCCCCAAGCAGTGATCACTGCTTCCCGACCAGCTCCCTGCACTTTATATACTGAGCATGATGTCATACGGTATGGAATATTCCTTTGTCCAGTTTGGGTCATCTGTCGTGGCTATGCTCCCTCCCAGCTTCTTGTGCACCTGGCAGAGCATGGGAAGTCAAAAAGTCCTTGACTTAGTATAGGTACTGCTTAGCAACAACTAAAACATTAGTGTGTTATCACATTATTCTCATGCTAAATCTAAAATACAGCAGTATACCAGCTCCTAGGAGGAAAATTAACTCTATCCCAGCCAGAATCAGGACACTAATGCATATGGTGCTGAGATAATTCAGAAGCTACTTACTAGTTTGTGTGAGCCTGCTCACCACCCTTCAGGACAGAAGAATCTGTGAAGGAAAGAGATATAGTGGATCTCTCTTGCCATGGTCAGTCTCAGAGGAGGTCACAGGTCCAACACTGATTCTCCCAAGCATCTGAAGATGAAGCAGAAGCCTTTTCACATATGCCTTCTTACCAGTTTTGAATTGTCACTAGTTTAAAAATACTTTGAAGAAATAAAGTCTCTTCTTTCAGTGAACTATATTTTGCTAGGAAAGTGATCTGAGCAAAAGATGGACATTTTTGGTAGGATTATCAGGTTGCATTTTTAAGTAAAGTAGAAATCTTTGTGAAAAAAAGTATTTATATAAGACTATAAGTAACCTTAACACTGACATTTTAATTTTCTCAAAGCCTACCATCAAAGCATGTTGAAAAAGAGAAAGAAAGTATTTATTATTTTAAGTCTATAATTGTGGTAGAAAAATGTCATTTTTATTAATCACAGCTTATATTTCATTATCAAGATCCTCTTCTAGCAGTGTTATGAATATTATAAACTAAGTCTTCATCTGACACTCATGCTCTATTAAAATTAGGAATTTGCTAATGGTACAAATTTATAATTCTAAATTTATGAAGGTTGATATATTTAAGGTAGGCATGCTGAAAGAAAAATGCATTTATCAAACATGTTCAATGTGATTAGAGTCAACATTTTGATATTTAAAGCCAGGATTTGAAAATTGTGCAATGTAAGTTAATTAATCAAAAAGCAGAGGAGGTGTCTTTGCCTCCTATTCTTTAAGAATGAATGATACTGGTTTTCTCTTTCTGCTGTGGGATAATCTTGAAACTGAAGAAATAAGTACATGTCAAATTGCTTGAATCTGCTGACTTTGAATCTATTGGATTGTGGTTTATGAAACGTAAGGCCATACTGAGATGTTACATCTATAAGCCTTAGTTTCAAAGATTCCAACAGGCAGCAGAAGGAAAAGAAAAAATATTTTACTCATTTGGATTTCTCGCTAACATGGCAAGAATTACATGCTGGATCAGCAAATCTCATCTGTTCAGTGATTTCCATTGCTGTAGAAGACCATACTCTAGTTAATGGAACCTGTAAGCATTGAAAATGGGTTAATTTTATATTGGATGGGAATTAATCATTTTACAATTTCCAAGGCTCATTACAATTTTTAGTACATAACTTGATTAATTTCTCCGCTTTTGTTCTTCTGATTTAATTGTCAGCAGAATGAGTTATCATGGAATACTAATAATACTGATATAGCTTATGAATTAAGGTGGTAGAATTTTGATCTTCTCTGTGTTCTGTGCCCTGGTTGGCCATTCCACCATAAGATATATTACTGACTGTCACTTAGGATCCATAAAGCTCGGTAAAGATTTTCCATTTCCAGAGAGCCATTCAATCTTTTATCCATAGGAAAGGATGTCTTAAAAATGAGAAGAGAAGAAACAATAACAGCATTGGGTGACAAATTGACTAGTTTGTGTTTCATCTCTTGAAAGTAAATTGTGTCTGTTAGGCATAGGCTATCCTAAGGCAGAGCACRTAGCCTAAAAGTAGGCCTAGGTGAATAACAGGTTTTTCAGGGCGGTTGTCAAACTGAAAATCACAGTCACAATAAACAATGGTTATCCCTCACATGATATTCCTCCTATCAGACAAAGAACCACCATAATTCTCTGGATTTATTATTTTTTAAGGAGTCCATATTAATTTTCTTCACAAGAGCAATTGAGTAAAAGTCACCTGAGAACACCAAGTAGCCTGACAGCTAGAGTAGTCTTTTGGCAAGAGGAAATGAGAGGAACAAAACCTATAGGGAGGGAAAGAAACAAGTCACTTACTTATTGGAGAAGTGCATTAGCCACAGGATTATTGCATAAAACAGACCAGGAACTAAAATTTAGTTAATCTAGTGTCAGAAATGGCAGACAAAAATGTTATCAAATTTATCTTTAATTCATATATGGTTCAGGAATAACTGAAATTGTGTTTTCCCAGTGTCCAATAAAGAAAAACTATTACTTAAATTTCAATTAAATTTGTTTTCAGAAGTAAACTATTTATGGGTACAAGTATTTAATCATACACCTGCACTAAATTATTAAACTTTTCTGGAACATAATTTAATAGCACACTTGAATAACTGCTTAATGCTCTGTACTGGCTCTTTCTCCACTATAGTGTCACTGTTTTTTCTCTAGTAATAAAAGTTCTACCATAAAGGCAGAGTTATAAGGAAAACATCTTCATTCATTTTTGTTAACCTCAGTTTTCTGATGAAACAGCAGATGACATAAGTCATAAGATTTGTTTTAAAGTCACAGTGTTTCAAATCAAATCAGCTGTTTTTTCCCCCTAGACCTATTGGAACAATAAAAGTCTTAGATTTAAGTTTCTGCCTGAGTGGAAAGTGAATTTAATATATACTTGGGTAGTAAAATGTTTCCAACAGCTGGGATTCTAACAGGAACCTTCGCAGTGTCACACGATTTGCAGTAAAATCCTGAGATCTGTCMGCTCATACGATGCGTATCAGGGAGTATACAGGGAGGAAACATTTACATGAGGCTTTGCAGTGTCCAGGCTTCTGCTTTGGGCTCGAGCTCTGCGTATAGTGGTAGTTTAGGACTAGATCATTTCTCTAGTCTCCTTTGCTGTTATGTTAGTGATAAAATGAGTTCATATTGACACGGGACTCTTCGTGTAATTTGGAACAGTTTAGGCTTTAGGTATAGTAGACAGGGCATAGAAGACAATCCAGGCTTCTCCTCCCACTAGGTGTCAAATCCTTATAATCTAGCCTGCTGATTGTTCATTAGCAAATGGGAAACTGCACTCCTTTTACATCACATTCCTATATCTCTAGATAGTCAAGACCTAAATTATCATGAKATAAGTATAAAATAAGAATATACACAAATTAATTTTGAGAATGATTGAAAACAATTACTGATGTAAAGAATACAGAGCTTTAGTTTAACAGGAATACAGTTTTTCACAGCTGCAGCAACAGCATAATTTCCATCTCCTTAATTCATCAGAGGAATATAGAGAGTTAATCAAACCATGGCAAAAATCAAAATTAAAATTGGGGCTTCATAATTCCATCATTACTATTATGATTTTCAAGACTCAAGTTACTGGTAACTTCTCTATTCATCTGAAACATATATATTCTTATACTTAACTCATGATAAAATCATTAAAAGGCGCAGCACAAATTGTTCATCCTTCACCCTGTACTAGCTGCACGCAAATTTTTTTCCAACATTGTTGCATGTAGAGCTTCTAAAACAACAAGTTCATCTGACAGATTTATCTCCCATATACACTACTGCATTTAGGTGATTCCCCTGACTACTATGACAAAAATAAAATACATTTTTTTTTTTAGTTTTGATATACATTTTCAAATACCATTATGACTTCAGGCAAATAGCCTACAACCATTCCTTTCATCTACTCTCTTTAAATCTTTTAGAAAGAAACACATGTTTATTAGTGTATAATACAAGTTTATTAGGGTTTCTGAATCACTTAGAGATATGGAAACTTTTGTTTTCCAGATGCAAGAAACTTCCTTCTTGGCTCTCGCTTTTACACAGAAACTGTAATAGTATTTCTGTCTGCTCCAAGGACTCAAAAGTTCAGTGTAAGGAGACTTTTGTGATAACCCTGTAAGGAACTGGAAGCAATCATGCTTTTCCTTTACATGAAAGAACTCAAAAAGAACCACTGTTTTCCATCAAATGGGTCTTGATATCTTCCTGTACTCTGCTCTGTGCCTAGGGTTTACCAGAAATTTTTCAGCTGAAACATATGCTTAAATTCCTCCTGTGGCAACCACGTACACTGGAGTAGGGATTTCAGCTTGGTTCTCCCACATTCCAGATGCTCTGTGTTTATTCACACTCTTCTTTCTTGAATTACCTTAAAAATTTTCTATACCAAATTTCAAACCTGTCATGGCATGGAAGAACGATGTCCTGCYCCATTCTCATCTGGCCTGTTTTTTCTAATCTTTGACAGATTGCTATTGAGTTATTTTACACACCTTCTCTCCCTTTATTTTGGTAGGGTAAGCATGAGAAGTCAATACATTTTTACAACTTGTCTGTGTCTGCCTTCTCACTTGGCTTAGRCTGAGACCCAATGAATAAAGTCACGTAGGCAGAAAAATTCTCTTTTGGCAACAGATGCCAGTAAAATCTTAYCTGACTTGCAGCCTTCCCTTTGCTTTCTACTCCCTCTTTGCTTGGCAACACTGACTTAAAGAGTGGTGTAGCCTTTTGATTCCTTGCACTAACATACCTAGGGGATTTATGCTGTGGATCAACTTTGCCTGGCAAATATATTTCTCTTTGTTTTAAAACGTTGTTAACAGTGATGAGCTATATCTATTTCTGACAAGGGTTGGATAAGTCTGGAATAGTAATGACTGAGGATATCAGTTGTCACACTTTTCCACAAAAGTTAGATTTTGTGATTTTTATCTTTGAAAATAAAGCCATATTTTCTGACAAGTGGAGATTTTTTGCATGTACTTTGCCTCCATGTGTGTGATAATGAGCACATAATGTGGTTTAATTTGAACTGACAGTTTTGCCTCTGGGTTTCTTGTGAGGCTGAGATAGAGTAGGAACATTGTGGTGGTTTAACCCTAGCCAGCAACTGAACACCACGCAGCCGCTCACTCACTCCCCCACCTCCAGTGGGATGGGGGAGAGAAATGGGAGAGTAAAAGTGAAAAAACTTGTGGGTTGAGATAAGAACAGTTTAATAATTGACATAAAATAAAGTAAATTAGTAGTAGTAGTAATAGTGGTGATAATAATAATAATAATAATAATAATAGTAAATGTACAAAGCAAGTGATGCACAATGCAATTGCTCACCACCTACCGAGCGATGCCCAGACAGTTCCTGAGCAGCGGTCGCTGTCCCTTGCCAACTCCCCCCAGCTTATTCACTGAGTATGACATCATACGGTATGGAATACACTGTTGGCCAGTTTGGGTCACCTGTCCTGGTGTCCCGATCCAATGTCGGGGGAGGTTTCGATGTGATCCCCAGAGCGAGATTAAGACACAAATGAGGTCAAATGCCATATGCCCAGAACAGCTTTTATTATTAAAAATAAAAAATGAGTAAAAAATTGAGGTAGTAGTGATAGGATAGGATAGAATAGAATAAAAAGACAGAAATCAAGGAAGCATTCAGGATAGAGTTGCAAGAATAGTCACCACCATGAATCCGCGGGGTTCTGGGGGTCCAAGTCTCAGAGTCTTCGGTGATGGGTGATACTAGAGGGCTTCTCAGTGTTGTCGGCAGTGGACGATAGCGCTGTGGGGGGGCTTCTCGGTGTCTTTGGTGGTGGGTGGTAGCAGCACACTGGTCTTGTCTTTGCAGCCCCTTTTATTACTATCCAGGGGCAGCAGTTTCCATGACGATGGCACGTACTTGCCCGTCTCCGCATTCCTGCGCCTAGATAAGGAGTCTCACCATCTGGTTGACTTCAGCCTCCCCTGTCTTGGCAGGATGACTCAACACAAAGCCCCTCACAAACCAGAGGTCTCTGTGACCCTGTAGTTGCCCTTATCACATTCTCCACCCAGATAAGGAATCTTTGAGACAAATGTCCAGTTTCTCACAGTTTGGTTCCTTACACCTGGCTATGCTCCCTCCTAGCTTCTTGTGCACCTGGCAGAGCATGGGAAGCCAAGAACTCCTTGACTAGTATAAACACTACTTGGCAACAACTAAAACATTAGTGTGTTATCAATACCATTCCCATACTAAACCCAAAACACAGCACTATACTAGCTACTAGGAAGAAAATTAACTCTATCCCAGCCGAAAGCAGGACAGTATCCACCTCTTATTCTATACCATCTTAGTCATGCCCAGGTCTCACACCTTCCAATACATTCCAATTAATCACCACCACTTTTCCTATCTCTTGATATATACACACAGATATATCATTCCCTTAGTCTATGGACCATCCCTCTAAAATGTCCATTGAGTTCATTTAGTTCATGACTTTGGGCTCCATCTGTCATAACAGTCTCTCAGGGCAGGGGAGGTGGTGTGTGGTGTTGGAGTTTTGCATCCTGAAGCCAGTTCTGGTTCCATTATCACTGCGCTTGTCCAGTTATATCATCGCTGCACTTTGCTTGGTTTTATCAAAGTTCATTCTTCATTAATCCGGATGATTCTTACCATTGATATGGCATGTAGCAACTATAGTAGTGACGACATACAGTATTATGTAGCAATTAATGTCATACAGTTCAAATCATTGGCTATTCTCACCCAAAATCAAATCCTCTTGAGGTACATATTGGGATTCCCCATCCTTTCGCATTACCCACCAAGTGCACCCAGGTCCCTGAGCAAAAGCAATCCCATGAATGGGTTTTCCTTTGCCCGAGGCAGAAGTAACCCAGACTGTCCTCCCCAGCCAGCAACTAAACACCACGCAGCTGCTCGCTCACCCCCCCACTCCGGTAGGGTGGGGGAGAGGATCAGGAGGGCACACGGAGGAAAACCCGTGGGTTGAGATAAAAACAGTTTAATAATGGAAATAAAACAAAGTAGAACAGTGATAATAACAATGATACCAACAATAACAGAATATACAAAACAGGCAATACACAATGCAACTGCTCACCCCCACATGTTCCGAACGAACCGCCTGAACCCACGGAACYGCGCACCCCCTTGAAGGAACCGCCCCCGGTTTTTAAGCTGGGCATGATGTCACATGGTATAGAATACCCCATTGGCCAGCTGGGTCAACTGCCCCGGCTATGCTCCCCCCCAGCTCCCCCTGCACCTCAAAGGGCAGGGGAGGCTGTCTGTGCAAGCACCACCCAGCAACAACCAGCATCAATGGGCCATCAACATTCCTTTCATTACCAAACCCAAAATACAGCGCCCCCTCCAGCTACAGGGAAGAGAGTTAACTCTGTCCCAGCCGGAACCAGGACACCCACCAAGTGCACCCAGGTCCTTGAGCAAAAACAATCCCATGAATGGGTTTTCCTTTGCCCGAGGCAGAAGTAACCCAGACTGTCTTCCCAAGCATATTCCTTACGTTCACTACAGGGACTTTATCCCTTTCTACAGTACGTAAGGGTTTTGATTGGGCAGGGCCAGCTCAAGTGAAAGATCCCCTAGTGTTGACTAACCAGGTGGCTTTTGCTAAATGCGTGTCCCAATGCTTGAATGTCCCACCACCCAGTGCTCTCAGTGTGGTCTTTAGCAGTCCATTGTATTGTTTGCTTTCCTGGAGGCTGGTGCATGATAAGGTATGTGATATACCCACTCAATGCCACGCTCTCTGGCCCAGGTGCTATGAGAGTGTTTCAGAAATGAGTCCCATTGTCTGACTCAATCCTTTCTGGGGTGCCATGTCGCCATAGGACTTGCTTTTCAAGGCCCAGGATTGTGTTCCGGGCAGTGGCATGGGGCACAGGATATGTTTCCAGCCACCCGGTGGTTACTTCCACCATGGTGAGCACATAGCTCTTGCCTTGGCAGGTCTGTGGGAGTGTGATATAATCAGTCATCTGCCAGGCTGCCCCATATTTATACTTCAACCATCGTCCTCCATACCAGAGAGGCTTTACTCGCTTGGCTTGCTTGACTGCAGCGCATGTTTCACATTCATGGATAACCTGTGCAATAGTGTCCATGGTCAAGTCCATCCCTCGATCACAAGCCCATCTATATGTTGCGTCCCTTCCTTGATGGCCTGAGGTGTCATGGGCCCACTGAGCTAGAAATAATTCACCCTTGTGTTGCCAGTCCAGATCCACCTGAGCCACTTCAATCTTAGCAGCCCGATCCACCTGCTGGTTGTTCTGATGTTCTTCAGTGGCCCGACTCCTGGGTACGTGAGCATCTACGTGACGTACTTTTATAACCAGGTTCTCTATCCGGGCAGCACTATCTTGCCACACTTCAGCGGCCCAGATGGGTTTACCTCTGAGCTGCCAGTTGTTCTGCTTCCATTGCTGCAACTACCCCCACAGAGCATTTGTCACCATCCATGAGTCAGTATACAAATAAAGTACTGGCCATTTTTCTCACTCAGCAATATCCAAGGCCAGCTGGATGGCTTTCACTTTTGCAAACTGGCTCAATTCACCTTCTCCTTCAGCAGTTTCTGCAAGTTGTCTGATAGGACTCCATACAGTAGCCTTCCACTTCTGATGCTTTGCAACAAGACAACAGGACCCATCAGTAAACAGGGCATGTTGCTTCTCATTTTCTGGTAGTTGATTATACAGTGGGGCTCTTCAGCATGCATCACCTCCTCCTCTGGGGACATTCCAAAATCTTTGCCTTCTGGCCAGTCCATGATCACTTCCAAGATTCCTGGGCGACTGGGGTTTCCTACTCGAGCCCGCTGTGTGATCAGTGCGACCCACTTACTCCATGTAGCATCGGTTGCATGATGTGTAGAGGGGACCCTCCCTTTGAACGTCCAGCCCAGCACCGGCAGTCGGGGTGCCAGGAGGAGCTGTGCTTCAGTACCAACCACTCCCGAAGCAGCTCGAACCCCTTCATAAGCTGCCAATATCTCYYTCTCAGTTGGAGTAYAGCGGGCCTCGGATCCTCTGTATCCCCGACTCCAAAACCCCAGGGGTCGACCTCGAGYCTCCCCTGGTGCTTTCTGCCAGAGGCTCCAGGTAAGGCCATTCTCCCCGGATGAGGTGCAGAGCACATTCTTCACATCTTGTTCTGCCCGGACTGGCCCAAGGGCTACTGCCTGAACTATCTCCCGTTTAATTTGCTCAAAGGCTTGTTGTTGCTCAGGGCCCCATTTGAAATCATTCTTCTTCCTGGTCACTTGATAGAGAGGGCTTACAATCAGGCTGTAATCTGGAATGTGCATTCTCCAAGAACCCACAACGCCTAAGAAAGCTTGTGTTTCCTTTTTGCTAGTCGGTGGAGACATGGCTGTTATTTTAGAGATCACATCCACTGGGATCTGACAACATCTGTCTTGCTATTTTATTCCTAAAAAACGTATCTCCTGTGGAGGCCCCTTGACCTTATTTTGTTTTATGGCAAACCCGGCCTTCAGAAAGATTTGGAGTATTTTCTTCCCTTCCTCGAAAACTTCTTCTGCTGTGTTGCCCCATATGATGATGTCATCAATGTATTGCAGGTGTTCTGGGGCCTCACCCTGTTCCAGTGCCGTGTGGATCAGTCCATGGCAAATGGTGGGGCTGTGTTTCCACCCCTGGGGCAGTCGATTCCAGGTGTACTGGATGCCCCTCCAAGTGAAAGCAAACTGTGGCCTGCACTCTGCCACCAAAGGGATGGAGAAGAACACATTGGTGATATCAGTTTGGTGTACCACTTGGCTGCCTTTGACTCCAGTTCATGTTGAAGTTCTAGCACATTCGGCACAGCACTCAGTTGCAGAGTGACTTCATTCAGGCCACGGTAGTCCACTGTTCATCTCCACTCTCCATTAGACTTTTGTACTGGCCATATGGGACTGTTAAAGGGTGAGCGAGTCTTGCTGATCACTCCTTGGCTCTCCAGTTGACGAATCAGCTTATGGATGGGAAGCAGGGAGTCTCGGCTGGTGCAATATTGCCGCCGGTGCACTGTCGTGGTAGCGATCGGCACCTGTTGTTCTTCGACCCGCAGCAACCCCACAACAGAAAGGTCCTTCGAGAGACCAGGTAAGGTGGACAGCTGTTTAATTTCCTCTGTCTCCAAGGCAGCTATACCAAAAGCCCACTGGTACCCCTTTGGGTCCTTGAAATACCCTCTCCTGAGGTAGTCAATGCCAAGGATGCACGGAGCCTCTGGGCCAGTCACAATGGGGTGCTTTTGGCACTCATTCTCACTTAGGTTCACTTTGTCCTCCAGTACAGTCAGCTCTTGGGATTCCCCCTGTCACTCCAGAAATACAGATGTATTCTGCCTCTTATTCTTCCTATTCTCGTAATGTCCCTGGTTCATCTTCATCCCTCACTAAATGAACTGATTTTCTTGTGTATTTCTTATGTATAGCAGAAACTGATATCAGCATGGCTTGGTTCTCTGAAAAGGGGGTTGGAGTAGCCGCRGTGCCTGTCGCTGGGGTTGGAGTACTTTTGTCGTCAGATCCAGAGACCTTCTCTTCCCCTTGGGTGTTCTGAATAGTGTTGAACAGGGCTCGGTAGGCATGGGCCAGGCCCCAGCACATGGCAGTGATTTGTGTCTCTGGAGCTGCCAGGGTGACAACATACTTGTTCCATATGCTTTACTAGTTTTTCAGGATTCTGCACTTGTTCAGGGGTGAAATTCCAAAACACCAGAGGTGCCCACTGTCTTAGGTACTTGCCCATATTATCCCACATACCCTGCCACTCATAACTATCCAGCCTTGGGGCAGATCTCTGGATGATATTCTTAAATTGTTTATTAACCTTAGACAAAACAGGATCAATATTCCCAAGAAATACCAATAGAAGTATCTTAACTACCCAAGCATGTTCAAGATACTGAAAAGTTATTGTAAGGAAGGAGGAAACATCACAGAAGAAGGTAGCAAAGGTGCCATTCTGTATTTCCTGCACAAAAAACCTCTCAGAGGAAGAGGTGTAATTGCTAATTGTCTCCATGAGCTAGTATCCAAAGTGCAATAATGGCTTCAGTACAAAACTCAAATGCTAGATTACGCTCAAGGCCAGTGTTTCAATAACATATCTCCCAGGCAAAACATCACTAATCACTGTAGAGCACAACAAACTGCAAAAACCAACACCAACCTTTAACATGTACAGGAAAAAACAAGAGCGTGGTGCTGATCAGATAAATTAATATCGAGAACAGAAGAATCAATATTGTGACTGGCAACTGTAAACAGATACAAATTACTTAATATGCTCTTATTTATATATGCTGTTATTATCTCAAACTCTTCGGGCCCCATGTTGGGCCCAGAAAAGGACTGTTGTGGTTTAACCTTAGCCAGCAACTAAACACCACGCAGCCGCTCACTAACTCCCCCGACCTCCAGTGGGATGGGGGAGAGAATCGGGAGAGTAAAAGTGAAAAAACTCATGGGCTGAGATAAAAACAGTTTAATAATTAACATAAAATAAAGTAAAATCATAGTAGTAGTAGTAGTAATAATACTAATAATAATAATAATAGAATATACAAAGCAAGTGATGCACAATGTAATTGCTCACCACCTACCGAGCGATGCCCAGCCAGTCTCCAAGCAGTGATCGCTGCTCCCTGGCCAACTCCTCCCAGCTTATATACTGAGCATGACATCATATGGTATAGAATACCCCTTTGGCCAGTTTGGGTCATCTGTCCTGGCTATGCTTCCTCCCAGCTTCTTGTGCATCTGGCAAAACATGGGAAGCTGAAAAGTCCTTGACTAGTGTAAACACTACTTAGCAACAACTAAAACATTAGTGTGTTATGAACATTATTCTCATACTAAATCCAAAACACAGCACTATATCAGCTACTAGGAAGAAAATCAGCTCTAATCCAGGGAAGACCAGGACAAACAATTAATAATTGGATCAGGTATTAAGGCACAGGGCAGAAGGGATGTTAGATTCAGTGTCTAAGGGTTTTGGGGACACGAAAATCGGAGTCTAAATACACACTTTAAATTACAGTTTACTGAAGGCTGTACTGCTGCTTTTAGAAAGCGTGAGAAAGGAATGGGTGGGTGCCCTCTTTGCCTTTGCCCATTGTTGCCCTGGGACTGTCCCAGCAGCCTGTGTGCTGGCAGCCACTGAAGCAGTGTGATAGGTTGACCAAAGCAGCTGCCTCCAATTTGGCTTTCAGCATTGGGGGTTCTTGGGGCAAGATTACTGCATAACATTGTTCTTAACAGGTGCACCTGATAGTCCTGTATACAAGTCCTTTGTAAGATAGAAAGTTTAGGTATTGCTGTAGAAGATAAGGAAACCCATATGTTGCTGCTGTTTGGATAAGTCTCACCCTCACTTCCCATAGCTGTCTGAATTCTACAGCTGTTTTCTTTAGCCTTTAAAATAGGTTAAGCTGTGTTGTATTTATGGCTGAGGAAGAGCATTCTGTAAACTTGTGGCCTGATTTCCCTATATAGTAAATTTTTAATGTAATTTTACCTTGAATGACCTCAGATGCCCCCCCCCCCCCATCTAGGAAATTAAATCCAATAAATATTGTAATTTAACAGGAAAATTATTCTGTGTTGTCCAGTTAGAGGCTGTAGATGACTTAGATGAAGATTTGACCTTTAGACAACATCATGCCCAGTTAAATATTATTTTGATATTTTAAATGTGGCAAAATCTGCTTTTTCTATGTGGAAAAGGATGTACATCTCCAAACAATGTGCAGCATATTTCAGCATAGCGGTAAATGGCTAACTTCTGTACACAGAATTTACCTGAAAGCAAAAATACCTTGTGGGTGATAGTACATGTACCTCCACATTCAGAGAAAAGTACTCATATTACCGTCTGGTATTTTGGCACTTCTTTTAGAACACCATTTGTCTAATTGTTCCTTTTTAATTAAATACTACTTATTCCAGCAGACTGCGAGGAGAATCTAAATTAATCAAGAGCCTTGTACTGAAATTAAATCTGCTTATTAAACAATTGTCGAATGTTTAATTATTTWAAAAAAAAAAACCTTTATTAATTCCAATACAGTGCTCCTCAGAAATGAATGGCTTTTTTTTTTTTTTTTAATGTTGTAACTTCAGTGAAATAAAGGATTTATTTGAGCTAATTATAGTTTAAGATATTTTCTTAGTTATAAAGTTTTGGGGTATTTTTTTATTAAAAGAAGCATGAAGTGTTGAAGAGCTGTGAGAATTCTAATACCTCTCTTGTAGAAAAATTCAAAAAGTTCTATTTCATCTTGTGTAAMGCAAGAGCCAGCATTTTATTATCCTTGGAGGCATATATCATTAAAATGGATATGCAAAAAAAATCTGCATTGGAAATGTATTAAATATGGTAAAGGGATCTTATTCTGTCCCCAGTGTGAGAGTGTGCACACAACATACTGTGCACTCACACATTCACACATGTCACCTACACAGCTGATAACTATGGAAATCAGGACTACAGCTGGCAAAGAGAGTGAGAGTTTGGAGGAAAAAATAATAAAACATTTTTATTTGAAGTGTTTGACTAATAGGCAGGCAAAGGTGTAAGAAAGGAAAAGGTCAGGTTCTGTGCCCTGTCTATGGACAGTTCAGATCCATAATTAACTGTAAGAAGTTTGTATGCAGTTTGACAGAAAACAAAATGCTGTACCCAGCTAAATTTTGAAACTATTTCTGAAACCTCAAGCCTGTCTTAACTTTCATGGGGACTGCCAGTTGTCAAATGGATCCACACATTTGAAAATCAACTCCATTTCTTTCAATTTCCAAGTGGGATTTAAGGGATTGTATATTGTGACCTGGCTGTATGAGAGAATTTACAGCTTAGCAGCAACAGGTAAATTAAAATTAAACCACTTTTAATATAACATTTGGTAGGATGTTATCTGTGAAGACCAATCAGCTTCAGAACCAATTACCCATTAGCCCATTTGTAATTTAAAAAACATGTGTGTTGTCCTGAGTGTTGTGGAGAAGAAAAAGACAGAGTTAAGAGGGCCTATGTCTTGTATCTCACAGACTAACAAATGCCATATTTTTTATGCAGTTATCATCCRGGGTGTTTGCTATGTTGAAGCTACATGACTTGGATGTTGATGTTTGCTGTGTTTGTGTTGCAAATGTGGTTTGAGCAGGGGACAGCACTATATTTATAAAGCCAAACAAAAATGTACAATGTAGTAACACAAAATTGTGTAGATGGTTACTGATGTTACACACTTAGAAAATGTTGGTGCTTAATAAATACCATTTTCTATACCTATGCAAAAATAAACCCCAATAAATTTGTTGGAAATCAATTAATATGCTTTAAAACACTTAAAATACTTTATTCTGTTTGGCTCAATAATCAGCAGGCTGGTAATAAATTCTGTAATTTTTTAACTTGATATTGCTGGGATAAATAGGGGTACCAACAGTGGCTAAACATCCTTGTCTCTCAGTCTATGTGAATTGAATTGTTGGATACATCTATGTTTGAAGTGGTGTGTGTTCAGACACTACTTACTGTTGCCAAAAAATATGCTTTACACTATTAACATTTTTAGCAAAGAGATCAATGTTTAATGGAAATGGGAGCTGTACTACCTTTTCAATGCAGGAATGTGACATCAAGTATTGGAGTGGGAAGGGACAACTCCATGAGGAGGGAGGCATGATTAAATGAACAGGGCTAGAAAATGGCCTTTAAAATGAATTTTAGGTGGAGTGACAAGATAGATTTACCAAGGCCAGTAAAAAAGGTGTCTTAGAAATGCAGCTGTGAGAAATGAATCAGCACAACACTTTAATTTATGCAGATAGATAAGAGTAGCTGTATTTCATCTGCAGAAAGGTATTAGACCTTATGGGGGTGAGGATCTAGAGGAAGATCTGTGCTCAATATCGTATTCAGATCTTAGCAATAGGTGACAGACAAATGATGGGGGTAGTCCATAGCAAAAAAAAAAAACCAACAAAAAACCAAACCAAACCAAACCAAACAAACAAAAAAATCACATGAGAGAGAGAGAGAAAAAAAAGTGAGATATTTTCAAAGAGCTTGAAGAAAATGATTAAGAACTCCATTTTAACTTTTTTAAGTTTGAGGTAATAGATATCAGTGTGGACATGCCAAATTGACAGAGAGAGATTTCATTTTGGAAAAGAACATCTATGACAAGATATGTCTCTTTGCTTTTTAGCTTTTCCTTTTGAAGAGCTTACCACAAGTAGCCAATCTTGATCTTACAAGCAAAAGTTGGGTTTGAAGAAAAGATACGAATAAATCAAAAGACGGTGCACTGAATACTGTAGATTGACATGAAGATTTTATTGGCCAAAAATTCACCAAAATTCAGGATGGTCACATAAGCCATGGTTGGAACATGAAGACTGGCAGGATAGCCTAAATAAGCTCTGATTAAACCTTTATAGTGCAACATACTGTAGTTTAAAATAATCAGTACATGCCATCCCTTTTTCACCACTGATTTTACTTTTGTGAGGATTTTTTATAATTGTCCATCATTAAAGATTTAGACCATTTCTTTTTTTTCTTTATGAATTAGATATTTTAGTAGCACTTTTTCTTGTATTAGCAATGATGATCAAAATCCAAATATTTAATATTTATCACTGTATCAGAAGTGAAAATGATTTTAAACCAAATTTTTACCTCATGCAAACACATTAACCGTCTTCATATCTCTATGAAATGAATGTTTATAGTAAACTCAAGAATTTAATATCTGTATTTAAATTAATATTTGAATTAATCCTTTATCTACATCTGTATTCCATTCATGTGAGATGCATATATGTGCTTAGCATTGATGTAAAGACAGTAAAGCATGACATGGTTTGTCCTAGGCTTTAATTGTCTGGGAATTCCTAAAAATATCAACAGTTGTATAACCTGACTATGCTCAAAGGCAGAGAGATGTGCAGAGTTGCTTCAGCATGTGTATATTCTGGGGAATCACAGCAGTCAGATGTAAGGAAACTTTTCACTGGACTAGCTTCCGAGATCCAAATGCAAAACCAGATTAAGGTCTGCTGGCAAGATGTGCAGATGGGTGATGACATAGTCACAGAGATGATCAGTTTTAAGGACAAGAGATGTGGAAAATGTGGGCAGTACTGCAGGCTTGGGAGTGGGCTTGGGGTAACCATAGCCAGTCTGAAAGCTCCCTGCCAATCAGATTGCAATATGTGCTGGGTTCCTGGATGTAGGTAGCTTGCTAAATTTCAAAGTGCTTCTAATACATTCAGGATGAAAAATGCCAAAAGGTATAAGGTATTTTCAATGATAACAAATTTTTACAGTTTATGTTCAAAGTTGGCAAATGCAGGGCTGTAAATATCTGCACATCTTCATATTTTATTCCYCCTTTCTCAGGAACTACATAATTGCAGACAGGGGGCAGAGGTCCGAAATAAGCATTAAGATGATAGAGGATACATTTACATTTTCTGAAATAACCAGAGTAGGAATTTACACTCACAAAACACACTAACAAAAATATAAGTTGTTTTGCACAGCGCTGGCAATTTACCCTGCTATGATCTTCTGCGAACAAATTTTAACTAACTCAATAAATGATGTGCAGAAGACTTAGTCTTCCACCCTGATGCATCTTTAGATGAAATCACCAGTGGATACTTTAACACATCTGTAGCTTGCTTGAAGCCCCATTTGTCTAATCGTTCCCATTTAAATGAACACTACTTATTTCAGCAGACTGTGAATTGATTTTTAAATTAAAGTATGGTCTGGTAAAACAGGGAACAGTATAAAAGGATTACTTTTTCCCTGTTTTCTTGCAGCATCTAGCATGATTTCATTTTTCTCTAAGCAAGGTGTATATATTATTTTTGTATTTTACCTTCCACTGACTAGGGAAATTCATGGAAACTTTGCAACTTAACTCCAGGGCCTTGTTCTTCTTGACAAATCCATTAGGCAATTAAAGTTAATAGGAGCTACACACAGTCATTAAGGTGAAATACACATCAGCTATCTTCACCTTGACAGGGAGTTAGGAAAGTAAACACCCACGCTAAATTTTTGTATGTGACACCTACTTCTCCTCAAAAAATCTGGCTTGTAATGCAATGTTCAAATATTTAAGGGTGCGACTTTCTTTCTAGACATATATTCTCAGAATCCTGAGTACATGTAGTGCTTTTTACTTGCTGTTTCCTAAAGCATTTGCACTTAATTTTTATGGTATGAATCTTTGCAGTACAGATAAACCAAGATTTAACATGGTGCAAAACAAACTGAAGCTTGAAAACCAGTTTTTTAAAGAAAGTGTTTAGTCATTGCAGGASATGATCATGGCTCCATTTTCATGGGCTACAGAGGACATAACTAGAAGATGTAATGAGGTGCTTTTAGAGAACTGTATGGTCTTATTTTTCTACACAGAGTTTTTCTGTGATGTTAATTCATATTGCAATCACCAATACCTTTAAAAAAAAATAATTCTTCCTTTACTCAGTCAAGATCAGATCTGGAAAACCAATCTTGCACTAATAATCAAAAGCTCTACCTAAGAGCCTCATAGCATACATATATGTTTAAAGATCATTCATTTGTCACCGTCTTTTTACTTGGTTAGGTTACTTTCAGTCCTGCTCTGTGCTTTTTAACACTGACTAGTGCAAGACAACTGTGTCTGTGCTGCTATTCATCTCATGCCCAGCTGTAACTTACATCACACATGTACGTACTCACTTATGCACTGCTATCCCTACCAGGAAACATTTTTGCTTTTATTCCTGTACACCTTCCAGAAATGCTGTGAATCTGTCAGGTATTGATTTGTGTGTGTGACTATAAAGCTTTTTTGAGCATGCATATCTTCAAAATAAATAACMGCAGTTGGTGTTTCACAATTGTTTTGCACTTCACCTTTAGTATGGATCTGGACCGCATGGAACACGGTGGAAGAAAACCCTGGCTGTAGATGAGGAGAGAGGAATATAAAGACATCTTTGTACTCCTGTTGCTGTGAGGCTGTACTGCATCTAGGCTTCTGGCACAAGTGTGCTGCACATAGCCCGTGACTCTCTAGGCTACTAACGCAGCCAAGATTGGTTAGGTCTCCGCACCCCCCAGGCATTATTTCTGCTTTGGTCTTTATTATGATACTTACAGAAGCTCTACCTCTGTTGTGAGGATAGTTAAATTTTATACATAAAGAAACCTGTCTTATTTATTTGTACAGTGTACACGCAGTTATTATAAAATGGAAAAAATCTTTAATTGCCTTTACAAATTCTTTTAGTTATATACTGTATAAAATGCTTTGGGGTTAGCTGTAAATCTGTGTCCACACAAGCTATTATCTATATATTCAGATGTTTATTTCATAATCTCAAAACCAAGTTCTGCCATGATACTTGAATTTTTTTTGAATGCTATTTACCTTGTTCTATGAAACAAGCAATAGAAATGAAACAGAGAGTAGAAATCCACTTGCCTTCAAAAATTGCTTAAACACATTTTTATGTTATTATGGTTTAACATTTAAGTTTTAGAACATTCTGATGAGAAAGAATAGATCAATATGTGGATTTTTAAAGTAATATAGTGATGAATACTTTTTTTTAGAAATTACATTTTGTTTTACTAATTGAGAAGCAACTTAATTTAACAATTTTCTACCGTCTGTTACATTCATGCTAGAGATAATTGCTGTTAAGCAAATCAAGACAAAAATGAGGTCCTTGTAGATATTTTGCTTTTGGAAAAAAAAAAGAACATACCACTACAGACTGTTTATATATAATATCAATATCTACTCCACCACCAATCATCAAAACCTAATTATTACTGATTTCAGAGACCATAGCTTCATGAAATAATACAGTAGGGTCATTCCACAGAATCTCCTAGGCTCACAAATATGAATGAGGAGATCACCATGTGATCAGAGATCAGATTTAGCTGGCTGAATTTGCCTTTTCCCTTTTACGAAGCTGAGATTCTAACAAATAAAGAATTTGACCAGATATTTGGAGTGTGAAATTAAACTGTGAAATTAAAATCTGTAACACATCTCTATTTCTYTTTTGATTTTTGAGCAGGAAAACAATAAATAAATAGATTCACAGATACTGCACAGATAATATTTTACATCACAAATTTCAAGTGTTTATGCCTGCGTATAGGTTTTGGACTAGTTGGCTAGTTTGGCTAGTGTTACGCAGGTGTGCAGATGGTACATAAACAGCCATAGTAAGATCCTTTCCTTGTGCACTTTGTAAAGGAAAGCCATGATTTCTTGATTTGTGCATCTGTTCTGAGCAGAGGAATTGGAGAATCCTAGTACTCTGGGATCTCTCCTAAGCACACACACATTAGGACAGAATAGGGACCAAAAGCATCCTCACTCACTCTGCCAAATATGTAGAACATTTTACACAGGGATATGAAGAACCTGTAATCCTTTTCTGAAACGAGTATGCACAAGACCTGATTTTGCATCCTAGTTCCACAGAATGTACCTTTGGGGTAATCGGTTTAGGTGGCATTTCCTTCATAGCCAAATTTTGTCAATAAACTTTTAAATCTGTAAATTATTTGATAATAATTTAATTTGTAAATAATTTAATTTGTAAATTTTGATACATATCACATGAAAAAGTGATGTGCTATTAGATTGTGGGTTTAATGCACAATCATTTTTATTTTTTTTTTTTTTATCCATGTACTTTGTCTTCTTATGATTCCACTAAGTCTTTTAAATGCTTCTAAGATTCTTAACAGAGCTTTAAGTATTCAAAAGGGTCTGTAATTATCCTTTAAAGGACCTTCATTAGTTTCATGGTGATGAATGTTTAGGTCTGAGACATCTCTCTAAGATTTACCTCAGCAGGGTTTTCCTTTTCTTAAAATCACCTCAGATGTCTGGTTTAGTTTGACTTTAACACTATATGTATCTTACAACCCCCCTGGTTGCTTACTGCCRTATTTCATTGTTAGCTTTATATTCTGTTTCCTATGTTGCATATAATTCCCAACCAGTGCAGAGTCTCTCTTAGAAGGGTAAATTCATGACCAAATCTAGCAGGGACAAGACAGAAGATATGGAGGTGGAAGAGACAGAGAACAAGCCGGTGGTGAAGCAAGAAGCTAAACAACAAGAAAGGCAAAAGGCGGAAAATGTGAATAAAGGGACAAAGGAAGAGCAATACTCTAGACTGAAATATCCGCTTTTTGACCAGTGAACTGGGTTAGGAGATTTCTGTCCTGATAAGTCAGCTTATTCTTTGTAATCATTGCTGCCTTGCCCATGGTTTTTTTTGGGGTTTTTTGTTTTTTTTTTTTTTTTTTTTTTTGGGGTTTTTTTTTTTTTTTTTTTTTTTTTTTTTGTTGGTTTTTTTTTCCTCCTTTGTGCATTCTGTTGCTGAACTTCTGTTTGCCAGACTCAGAGCCACAGGCTAGTAGCCTATAATAGACTGCAAAAATCGGAAAAGAAAACCGAGGAAGCTATGGCTCTGCCCCCCGCAGGTTTTCATTGCTTTAGAACATCAATCAAAATGTCTGGTTAATGTATTTTATACTCCCTCCTCTTCTGCTGCTCTTCCTATTATCACTAATGAACAGTTTATCAGAAGAACACCTCCTGTAAAGAAACCAAGTGTCAGTTTTCACTACCAGTCTGAGAAAACTGAGAATACACGTGAAGGGGCTTTAAGCAGTGCCCCTTACTACTTCAATCATAAAAGAATACTTGTGGGAGACATGGGGACTGCAGGGATATCTCCTGTAGCTCTGAATCTCTTCCCAACAGGCACACATTTAGTTGATTATCATTCTGTGGCACAAAGTTGTATGGGAAATGAAGGCAAAGGCTGTGACTCAAGGGCTAGGCTATGGATAATATAAAGTATCTAAAGCTGCTTGAAGATATAAGCAAAGAAAATCAATGTATGCGGTACATACTGTTATAACAGGAAGCGAAGTTATTTACGGTCAGGGAACCAATTTCTTCTTTCTTTCCTCCAATTAAAAAGTCTCATTTCTGTAATGGTCGGTTGGATATATTTATGTACCATTTGGTTATACTATATGGTGCCACTTCCACTAATACACGTTTGCAATTAGAAGCAGAGTAGGCTGCTTTCACAGTTTTCTTTTATGTTTTTTTATTATAAATACTGTACCAGTACAGCCTTTTTTCATTCTGTTTTATGCTGCAGTGAGACCTACTTCAACAGCTACAAAAATAGGTAGGGGAAGCAGATTTTTCCATAATCTGAATTTTGATTCCAAACAGCATGAGGTCACTTTCATCATGATTAAATATGTGTATACCAGCCACAATGTCACTGGTACAAGAAATGCAGAAAACATTATAAGCCTGGCTAGAAGTCATTCCTTTGTGTTGAATCATGCTGTATAGTGGAATTTAATATCGACAAATACGAAATCAGAACTTTATTTTTGCTGTTAAACGGAATGATGTCAAGTCAGTACTGGGTTTTTGTCTGAAAATTCCAATCTCAGTGCCAAGCCTCAGAATTATTTTCACAGGACTTAGAAACTAGGTCAATTAATGATGTAGGTGTTGTTGCAGAGGCTCAGAAAATCAAATTAGTCAGGCGATAGAAAAAATAAACTTTATTTAAACCAAAATTGTTTAGCAGAAAACTAACTAGAAATGAGGCTCATTAAAATTGTTCAACAGTCTGACAACGTCAGTAAACCACAGGTTCAGGATGGTGTACGAGGAATTAATACTGCACAACCCGCTTTAGAAATGGGGATCCAAAATGTGCACAATCACAATGAGGGCTCTCAACCTCCAGGAGTTTCCTTGGGCATGTCCCCACCCAAGGGGAGAGTCCCCAACTGCAGACCCGCTGCTCCGAGGAGGACCGGCTCAACTTGCGCTCTGGCGGGGCTCCATTTATACCCCAATCGAATCTGATCTGTGGTCGACTCTAATTGGCTGAGGGCCTTAACTTTCTTACTCCTCGCCTTGAGGTGTATACATGACACCCAAGGTGTGTACGTGGTGGTTGGCACTTGCCACCTTAAAGGCATGAAATTAAGGGCATGAAAAGTGAGGACGCTGCGATCCTGATACCCCCAGTCTTTTGTCAGGGCAGCTGCACCTGCCATGTGTATCAACAAAGTAGTGGAATCTATGCCTAATTTTAAGCACTTGTCTTCCAAAGGGCTACCCAGAACATCAAGTCTGATTTTTAACCTCTTCACACTAGACACGAAACAACCTAAAAAGTGCAAACTATTATCTAAGAAATGTTAAACGTGAGGGTGATTTTTGTTTGTTTGTTTTTTTGCTTGCTTATTTTTTTAATGTGAAAACCTGTGGTGTAGGGGCACGAATCAGAATGTTCAAGGAAGACAATTCATGTATTGAACTTAGCTAGATCCTAATGTGCCTTCTAAAATTTATTATTTTTTCCTCCAGAGAAGAAATTAAGATCTTTTTTAAAAAAAAAAAAAAATCCCACTTCTGTTATTTCTTTTAATGTGGTATGATGCCACGGACACCAATCTTTCATAAGACTGTTGCCCTAGGGGATGGAACACTGTGGTCCTCTGTCATCCTTAACCTGACAGGGTTCCAGGTTTTACCTTCTAACTGCAGAGGATTATGTCTTAACTGTAACGCTATCTCAAAGGCAAAGAACAGGCACTGTTCATTCCTTCACTGGAATTTGGATGACTCCAGCAAAAATAAAAGATTCACAGTGTAAAAAAGAGAATAAGCTGGAACAAACCAAACTACTGCTTAGGACTTTCACAAACAAGGGATCTGATGCTTGTTATAGAGCCTGAATTTCACATTAAATACTCTTTTTGTATCTATTGTATCTATTCATTTCAGACCTTGCTAGCTGTCTGAGCACATTGCACAACACTTGTGGACCCTGTGACTGTGATGATTGGTCTCGTAGATCAGCTCTCTTACAGCTTCTAGAGAATTCAAATTTCTTACAGCTTCTAGAGAGTCAGCTAAAGCAAGTGAAGCATTTTTAGCCATGGTTGTCTGTGGATGGTAGGAACTGAAGATGAAAGGAAATGTTTTTTAAAACAGATAATACAAAACCTGGGTTTCCAAACTGTACAATTCTCAAATGAGAGGAGTTATCTTGTCACATTTAAATTTAAGAAAGAGAGGGAAATAGTGCTATATATTCTTTCCAGACATTTCTGTTTCATACACATTTATAATATGATTCTTCTCAGGTTCTGGTAATGGTTGTTTCTCAAAAAAGATACGTTAGTTACATTAGGCATCAAGCTACAAGTATCAATTTGGTTTATATTTCATTTCTGACATTTTCTACTCATTTCTTTTTCCTTTTTTTTTTTTTTTTTCATGTAATAGTTCCCTGTGTGTTTTATTTCAAGGTGATAAGAGCCAATTTGTGTGCCATACAGACTCCACATGTAAAATATGCCAGTAAAATAAGTTGAATAGCCCATGTAATAGAGGAAAAAGTTTTTCTTAAAATAAGGCCAGTCCTTATTTTAAGTCCAGTAATCTCTCAACAAAGGTAAATAGCTCCTTTTCAAACTGGCAATCTGTCACAAGTGGGGTCCCCCAGGGATCAATATTGGGCCCAACACTGTTTAATAGCTTCATAAGTGATGTGGATGATGGGATCAGTTGTACCCTGATGAAGTTTGCTGATGATACCAAACTGAATGGGGAAGTGGACACTTCGGAAGGGAGAGCCACCCTGCAGGAAGACCAGTATATGCTGGAAGAGTGGGCTAACAAGAATCTTATGAAGTTCAACGAGGACCAGTGTAAGGGCTTGCACCTGGGAAAACATAATCTAGGAGTGCAGCACAGGCTGGGATCTACCTAGCTGGGGAGCAGCTCCGTGGAAAGGGACCTGGGGGTCCTGGTGGACAACGAGCTCAATATGAGCGAACAGTGTGCTGCCGCAGCAAAGAAAGCCAGCAGGATGCTGGGTTGCATCAACAAAGACATCACCAGCAGAGATAAAGAAGTAATTATTCCACTCTACTCAGTGCTTGTCAGGCCATACCTGGAATAAAGTGTTTAGTTTTGGCCCCCGCTATATAAAAAAGATGTGGGCAGGCTGGAGAGGATCCAGAGAAGGACCACAAAGATGGTCAAAGGACTGGGAAGTCTGACATATGAGGAAAGGCTGAGAGAACTGGGCTTGTTCAGCCTTGAGAAAAGACAGCTTAGGGGAAACCTTATCACCATGTTCCAGTATCTAAAGCATGGTTACAAAGAAGATGGAGACTCACTTTTTACAGGGAGTCACATGGAAAAGACGAGGGGTAATGGGTAAAAGTTACTCCTGGGGAGACTCCAACTGGACACAAGAGGAAAATTTTTCACAATGAGAACAATCAGCCATTGGAATAATCTCCCCAGGGAAGTGGTGGATTCCCCAACATTGGACATTTTAAAGAACTAGATGGACAAGGTGCTGGTCATCTTGTCTAGACCGTGCTTTTGCCAAGAAAGATTGGACCAGATGATTCTTGAGGTTCTTTCCAAACTGGTATTCTATGATTCTATAATTCAACTGTATTCTATCCAGACTGTTTTTCAATCTCACTTACTTTTTTTACAGTCTCACTTTTTCAATCCCAGCCTTCCTTTCCTCAGAAGCCTGTACTCTGTTTCTACAGTAGAATGTAAAAGAGACATTTTAAAATTATGTATTTAATCTGTATTGTCAGCCAGCCTGTATTTAAAGAATGGGAGGCACCTGTGAATCTGAACTACCAGACCTGAAAGCTCACCTACACTAGGTGGTTCAAAGCTGTTTTGTTTAAATTACTTGAAAATATTCTAGAATGGGACTTAAATTAGAATGAGGCCAAGAGTACCACTTGATGAAAAATTCATGCTTTGATTACATTACTTCTTTTACTCCTCAAAAACATTTTTTTGGGTAATTATTGTACCTAAAACTTACATAAAGTTTTCTGTACTTAAATTTTTATTTGAATGGTGCTTGAACAGATTCAGTTGTTTGATTCTTAAAATATGAACATAATTTGTCAGGTCTAACAGCTTACTTGTTACATTAAATGACCCAGTTGAGGTCTAGGCAAAAAAACGTYTGAAATTGATGTAAGGCTTTCCAGTGATGTCATCTAAAGTCTGGATCAGGACCGCTTCTGGAAGTGGATTTATTGTGTGTGTATTTACATGTGAAACCAGGTAGGGTTTTCTATGGTATCCTCAAAATTTGTGCTTTTATAAATATTTCAGCCTAACAAGCTGTATTAGAAAAACAGAAGTAAATCATACATATAATATATGTATTCATTTATTTTTTAAATAAATGAGAAAAATCTGATGTTTTGCAGACTTACGTAGAGTCTCTTTCGCAGAGTCTTGCTGTGTTTTTTCTGGTTCTTGTGTTGCTTTTCCCTGTGATAGTTCTATTATATATGTTACTATAGTATTTCCTGGGCTTAATTTCCTTGAAGATAATCCTGGCACACAGGAGAAAACTATAAAAGTAATAAAGAAAAAGTAGCAACCTCTTTTACTGGTTATCATAACAAACCAATATAAAGATCCTGTAAATAAGGGAAGAGAAAAGTGAACAGCTTTAAAAAAAAATTAAAATACAGCTTGAGGCTTTTTACAGTGTAGGCTTTCAAAGAGGTTGCTTCAAGAGAGATGAATTTTTATCACAGGAACTATGTTCCATAAATATGAGGCAACTTCTTATCTATATATATTTCTGATTAATCAATCCTATTAACAGCTTCTCTAAGTTTTTCTAATATAATTATGCTTAAAATGAATAAACAAACCAAATATATTTTATCACAGAGACATAAGAAGTATTTTGTCTAAAAACTGCACTACTAAATTTTTTTGTTTCGGCATTTAAATGGTTTGATTATTGCATTGTCCATGCCTTTCACAATTAACAATGTTTTATTTTTATACAGCTTTGAGACATGAGAAGATACCAGTTATCTGTCTTTTCAAAAAGGGGAGGGAAATAGGAAAGGCCTAAGGCCCAATTGCATGGTTTTCCCTGTGGCTAAAATGTAGGAGACATAATGTTGGAGCTGAGTAACAAACTTGGAGCCTTGCCCTGGGAATTGTTTCTGCACTCTGCATAGAGCAGTCACTACCCAGAATTCAGACCCAGGCCAGGGAGCTGTAAGGAGAGTTCAGATGCATTCCCCTCACTGCAAAATCATGTTTGCTTGTGCACTCATTCTCATTTCTTACTGGCCAGGGAATCTTAAACTGCTTTTTTGACAATGGAATAGCTTCAGAAAATGGGAGAGACTGCTCTCTACCATTCAAAATTGACCCTTTAAGAAGTAGAGAGATGTGAATTCAATTTCCATTGAGGCCGCTTGGAGTTTTCCACTCATGGGGCAAGTGCTCCAACCTCCAGGCTATTGTACAAAAAGAAAGATAGAATGCCACAGCAGCTGCAGTTTGCAAAGGATGTTTTTGCCACTAATATATTTACTGGATCATTAAGTCCCTTACATATGCATTAGACACTGGCTATGACTACCCTGTGGAAGATGCAGCAGGGTGAATGCCTTGATTCTGGAGCTCAGCCAGGTATGAGAATGCCACTTTGCTGCTCAACACTGGAAGGCAGAGACAGTTTGGGGAGTAAAGGTGATTTCAGGACTAGCGGGTGGCTGAATTTTGTAGTTCTGCAATTTGGGATGCAACACCTAACTCATAAGTCTTTGATAGCTTCCTTTTGATCTTGCCCTAAACGGCTCAGACTTATTCAGGAAAGCTGTGCCAGCAAAGTATACTCAATAGCCTGTATTAGACTAGTGCCAAAATTATTGGCTTATGCTTCCTCTCTTATTAAAGACGACTGAAATTTTCAAGTTAACTAATTTCCAAAGGCTGGAAAATCACAATTTAAGCCAATATCGAAGTGAAGTGAGTTATTTTTAATTAATCAAAATACCAAGAAGCTATCAATTCCTTGATATCCAAGATCAATAATTATTTAAATGTCATAATTTCAAAAGAAATTAAATCATAGACACCTGTTTTGAAGATGTTAGTCTAGATTTTAAAGGTTATGTTTTTTAGTATTGCTCGTTTTTCAAAGGCTCAGTTTTCTGACTTAATAAAACTCCCATTGATAACTGCGTGACTGAGACTGGAACACTGGAAGTATAGTCCTGTTCACAGATACAAGAGAGACCATTTTGTATTGTTTTTGTTGTGTGCAAGTATTCTGAGGTTCTGGCACTTAAATCATGTGAGGTAAAAATTAATACATTCTTGAAATATCACTTAATGGGGAATTTTGAAACCAAATCCGTATAAAGGTTTCATTAGTTGTCAACTAGTTCTTTTTCTATGTACACATTAAAAGCAAAGAGTGAGCACTATTCATATGGAGTTACAGATCCGTGAGAGCTCATTACTCTGTCTCAATATAAAGTCCCAGGTTTTAATTATCCTTATTTCCCTTACAGGTTATATAAGAAATAAAAAGCTTATTATCATTTGCATTCAGAAAGTGCGTGATGAAGTTGCATTTCACAACACAGCAAAGCCAGTTGAATACTTAATTTGTTTCTTCCCTATTATTAAAGCATGAAAAAGCAAAAGAAGAGAGCAACTATAAAACATATTGAACGTGACATATATGAGATTAATGTCTCGTCATGTACAACATACAAATGAATAAGAAGATCCATCAGTATGCAACACTGGCTATGATTTTATTCAGTCTTCTGTAACCATTTTTTTACTAAGGACTTTATAAAAGTAAAAAATACCATTGTTTTGTAAGCTCTCTTTATCAGATACTGGACAATTAGTGACCAGTATTACACTGGCTGTGTGTTTAAAGTGTGTAAAGGGGTTACAGGAGAAGGGAGAAAATTTTCCGGGCGAAGAAAGTGCTTATCACAGGTATAGATGGCTTTCACTGTGTTGCCATCCCTGTGTGGGCTCCCACAACAAAAACAGGTCTGGGGATTAAAGAGAGTATAGGACCTCTTTCAGTTCGCTTTAATTAACTTTGGAGAGTTTCTGTAGAAGTCAACAACAGACATACTCTGTGGGGCCTCTCTAGTGACGTAAAGCTAGGAGTAAACCTAAAATTTCTCTCTTCTTTTTCTATAGCTTTTGGTTTTTGTTTTTTTTTGTGTTTTTTTTTTAATCTCAGTAATTTATGTCTGGTCTTCTCCATTGTGTGCTTCTGAAATGATAAATAACACCAAAACTTTGCCTGATTGTTTTGACTGATTGTAGGATTCCCTTACAGTCCTTTCCAGCATCAAAAAATTAATGTCTACACTTGTCAGTCCATCTGTCATTTGCTTATATTCTTCCAGGTCTCCATAAAATCTGCATGTTTTCCTGACCCTGTTTAGTTTTTAACTGCACTAGCAGTATTGCTGATATCAGCAGGGGCATGCGCAGCTCAATCAAGGTTGTATTACAGACAAATCATTCTCTTCTACGGGAAAAGCACTGAGAAAGATCAATATTAAACCTTGATTTGTGGAAAACCCAGAGCATTATCTACTGTTTCAGGAGGGATAAATGACAGAACAGAAGGCCTAAAGAATATAATCTTCCCTGTAATTGCATCAAGTGTGAGGATCTGAAGTGAATCATGATTCCTAGTGCAAATATATAGATACCTAGCCTCTGCAGCACTCCTTCGAGACATCTCTTCCCCTAGCAATGTGGAAAGCTTAGTGGATGCTCTGCTGGTGTCTTCCTGGTGGCGTATTAGTTCTTGTTTCAAAGAACACCAATGTTTGGACTCAGAAGTTAATGCCATTTTAAACAAACTGCAGTGGCAGTATAGTATGAAGTATTTGTATATAAAGACAAGTACTTTCTTCAGGATGAGGAGAAAGATGAACGTCAGAGGCTAAGTATTGAGCACTAGAGCAAACAAGGCAATACTACGTGATACTGTGTATTAAACCAACTGGTTACTGCCTTTTTTGTTGTTTTGCTCATCTTGTGGGAAAAGTCTTGCTGGCAGTAARAGGAAAAAGGATAGAATAATAGCTGGGAAAAGCTGCTAGGCACCTCTGATGCATTAGAATCTTGTTTGTCGTCCCAGGACTTTGAGATGCTGTATCTCATAAGGTTTCCCTAGAGATCAAACATAGAAATACATAATTCCCATGGATCTCTCCTTCTCAGACGAGAGCTGGTCTGGGTTCTTGATGCAGTATTCAGCAAAAAGGGCAGCCTAAGTAAGTGAGTGAATTTGTCCAGTCATGTCTGTAATAATAAAAAAAAAAAACACAAGAAGAATTTATTCTTTTTGGTGTTCTATAAAAGAGAATCATACAAGACAATTGCTCATTTTACATTCAGAATGAAACAGCCTTTGCAAGAGCTTGATTGTTTCCTGATATGGATGGGGAGAAGTACTCATGTGGTTGCTGATCTTTCTGTCACTGTTTGTATCCCAAATGTCTCTCCCTCTCGGTGTCTCTGTTTCACAATGAAATAGAGGCAGACTACCTACCTGCAACACACSTACAAAGAAATTCTACTCCTTGAAAAGATCATGATCATATTTACCAGCTAGTCACTGGTATATTAAGAGTTGCTCATAGTATCATGTGATGTTTATACTACTAAACGACATATAAGCAAATCTACACACTCAGGCTGGATACTTTGCATATAATCCCCATAGGAATACAACAAAAGAAAGAGGGAACTAAGAACAAAAACAGTAAAGTGATATTTTCTTTTCCGATGTGTGCAAAATAATACCTAAAGGAAAAAAACCCCGGAACAAAATAATTTCCCTTCAGAGAATTGTGTGTATGTCTTAACGCATTGAACAAGTCAGCAACAGTTAACCTACAGTATGTAGAGTTTGACCCTGGTCTGTAAAATGTAGTCCAGATCAATGAAACATTGGTGATTTGCAGCTTACTCCAAGTGCTGACAATGCAGGTGAGACCTGCCCATTCAGTTTAGAGATACTCACATGTTTGAAAAAGCTTAGTCCCATATTTTTGACCTTGTTCAACTTGCACAAGTCTGTTTACTGCCTTTCTTCTTTCGTATTATCTCTCTGCTACACATTGCTTCAACAAAGCACCAGATTTGTATCCTAATGCAGTCACAAATTCTGTTGGCAAATGAACAATTTCACACAAATTAAGATAGAGAAGCCATACTACATGGCTTTTTCTCCTAACATTGAGGAAATCGGGATTCTGTAAATTACATCTTCTGTTGTATAGCAACTGAGCCCTTGTTTTCTTTCCACTGAATTGACACATTTTGAACAGGAAACAATTACATATAACTAAAGTCTAATAGTTCTGCAGTTTTTTCATATGGTCTAAACAAATGCTACATAAACAACTTATTCATGTTTACCTTATTAATATATCTACTTCAAGGAGGGTTGTCTTTTGCATAGAGGAATAAAACCCAGGCTTATTATGGAATCATAGTTTTGTGACTGCTTTCTTGGCAATGAAATCCAGGGCTTGGTATAAAAAGAAAACCAGGTAATATCYCCTTAAAGAGGTACGGATAGGCCTGAGCTACTTTTCTCATACACTGAGCAGACAGACACAAGATAACTCCAGGCTGGATGCTTTGTAGTCTTATTTGCATCAGCCTGTGTAGCCATATCCTTGGGCATGATGAGAGCAAACAGCTCCACATCTGACGTTCAGGTGCCTGAAATCTCCACATTCCAGCCAGGCAGGTAAGCTCCCTATCTGATGCCTAGAGAAAGCTAGTTGTGAATGACTATTGCACCAACCCGAACACTTAGTGGGCGGTGACATAAGTTAGTCCACATGGAGCACTAAAGTAAGGGAATAATCTTAATATACTATTCCCACTGAAGACTACACAGATTGATTCTGGGCCAGATGGCCATACCTATATCAAATAGGAGTCAAAGCCCACAGCCTTCTCCAAGATTTAATTATCTCCTTTGGAAAATGGAGCAGGAGTTACTCCATTATTTAAAAAGTTTTCCAGAACGTCTCTTGTTTGGAGTCGCAATCCAGGGCATGGATCTTGGGTYCTTGGCTTTTTACTACCCCTGAAGATTTTCACATCCACATTTCTAAACCCTATCACAACAGTACAAAAACAGGGAGAGGGATTCTCTGGATCCTTTGTTCATTTCCTGTCAGGCCCTTTGGCTCTCACTCCATTCCCAGCTCAGAAACCTTCCTTCCTATTGTAATATACTACTATACTGCATTCCCACTACAAATACCTCCCTAGTGCATGTTACAATTGGTCTTTTTTTTGTGGCTCAATCACACTGGAAGCTTATATTGAGCTCACCGTTGGCTGATTCAGCTAGGATCTCTCTATTGTCATGTGCTCCCAACTACAGAATTGACTTACAGCTGATGTCGTCATTATCACCCTTGGGTAATGCACATTCTGCATATTTTACTGTTGCATATTGTTTAACTTTTATTCTTCAGGAGGGTCATCCTGTGCTTGTGTATGATACTGTAGACCTTTCCTACACTGACTATATGTTCCTAAATGTTTCCCAAACCACCAGCCCCACAAGCCTGTTCCTTCTATTTGCACTGTAGCCATAAGTAAATATATTAAATAAGGCTTATACTTTAATGATACCTTGATACCTTTTTTCCCCTTCCATTACCATCTTTCCCTCTTATTCACTGCACATACTCTTTGCTATACTCTATCTTTTTTACATTATCAGAGAAACATCATAACTATATTATAGTCACATGCATTCTGTGCCAAGAATCTATATTTCTTTCCTTTAGGAAGGAATCAGATATCAAAGAGAGCTATCATCTTAGTGTACTATGATCTGCCTTTGGTAAATCCATGTTATATTTTATGACTTCACTGTCCCCTTTCAATCTCCATGTCTTTAACTATTCTGTCCTTCAAGACATGCTCCACTTAGGAGCAAAGCCACCAAAGTAGCTTATTATCAAGTCCTGCAAGACTGTTTCCTTGCTTCTTTTTATTATGTCCCCATTTCTTTTATTTCTACTCATTACTTTTTATGTTATCCTTTAACAAATTACCCCCTTCACACGTGAGACTTGTTAAAAATGTTTATTAAAAGATGCATGAATTCATTCTCCAGTGCCCTGTATTGAAACTGTGACTTCCTGTGTTGGGAACCATGATACACAGAGTGTTTACTGTGAAAGGAATAAAACTCTTGACTGTGAAATGAGAAGATTCACGAGGGCTAAAAAAAAGTATTTTCACAAAACCTCAAAAAATATACCTCCAGGGTTCTCACTGCATCATTTCAGGTGAGAAAGCTGAATGATCAGACAGCAGCAGCAGATAAACTGCCTGTGCAGCCACACATCTTGTTCCATCCTTTAAACCCACATTTACAACAGCGTTAAGGGAGTGAATTCTTCTCCTGCAGGTGCATGGAGCCACGTCTGCTCTGCTCTGGGTTTTGTGTCTCACCTGAGAAAGAAATAATGAAGTCATATTTAGCTGTAATAATTTGTAAAATGTGCTATACACAGATAGCTTTTTTTTTTCTTCTGTTTAACAAATACAGCCTGAATGGAAACTTGCAGCTTTGCAATCAGAAGACAAACTGTACTATTCTGCCCCTACTGGAAAAAAAATAACATTAAGACTAGTAGTTATGCTGTCTTTATTTCTGACAAGAATTTTTTACTCTATGCCATCCCTGTTAGAGAGATCTATGATTAAAAAAATGTGTGTAGTAGTATTAGATGGATATTAATTTTATTTTGTCTTACAAATGGCTAAATAATATGCCAAATTTCATTATTAGTGTACTCAGCATAATGTGGCTCTGTTCATTTATTTGTGGTTTATATTTGTCTTTGTGCATTTCTGCTCTCTGCAGTCTCTGCAGACAATTACAGCAGTGGTTTTCTGCAGGGTTGCTAATAGTGTTGGGAAGCAGATTTTACATGATCTTGAAAGAGTTCAGTTTGCATTAAAAAGATACATTCTCCAGCTGCGTTACATGACTAGATGCTGTAAAGAAAAACCTGTAATACCAATAAAACTGCAGCAGGTGGCACTAGAAGGAGGGTTTAGCAGGGCCATGAGGCAGATGGGATCAAGAAAATAGAAATAAATGGGATAAAAAGAACAGAAACGTTTCAAATTTGTATCTCTTTCTATCTAGTGTCCTGAAATAAGGATAAAGTGGCAAAGCTGTTTGGGTATAGAAAATGTTGGCTTGATGGAGCTGGATTAATGAGAGGTGAGATGCAGAAGGTAATAAGTGAATAGCTAATTTCCAGTTTGGTTGATGGTTTCTGAGGACTTCATGGGTAATGAAGAATTTACCGGGGAGAATTAAAGTAAATATTTTCAGCCAGCCAGTATGGATGCTGTTGACTTTGCTTACTTCTATTCTTGTGCTTTGCAAGCAAATATTCATTTATTATGTTTGTTGTCATTAAATAATGAGTAGTATATAACCATGATACACTGAAAATGAAAATAATTGTCTCTTGTAAAGTTGACTTTCTGCCAGAGGCAAAGGAAAGTGCGTTCCCTGGCCTATAGCTTATAACTGTCCTATGTCTTTATCATCTTTTTAAATTGTTTTACAATGAATAAGCAGATAGCAGTAGTATCAGAAGTATGGTCAGCATGAATTTAAAAGTGCTTCCTCCTTACAGACAAAAAGTCACAGTAAGAATAATTTTAAAGAAGAACTATTCTTCTATTAGTTTAAGTCTGCTAAGAAAAAGGATTTCATTACAAAATCTTTCATTTGTAAATGAAGGCTGGCAATACCCAAATCAAATGATTCAAGTTTTGCACAACCAAATTTTGCAGATGTTTAAACTGTGAGGATGAATCTATAACAAGACATAGTCGCTGTTCTGGGGAACTTGCAGTCCTTCTAAATAATACATATATGCAGATCCACTGGGAAAGATTCTCTATCAAATCAAATGGACAAAATGTTACATTTCAAAGAGAAATAAAACGAATAAGATTTTTGGCATGCAGGGGAAATTTCAAAAACAAGATATGAGAAAGAAAACAAAACACTGAAAGAGCGAGGGAAAGAAAGAGCACAAGTGGAAAAGAGGCTTGTAAAAAAGCTATGCAGACAAACAGGAATGGGAAAGACTTGTCCGAGTTCCACAAAGAGGAACTCAGAAGTCAATGATAAACCTGAAGGTTTGTATGGACATTATATGGAGGAAAAATGGGAAATGGGGTGCTGGAATAGAGTGATAAGATTATGCGAGCAGAAACATTTCATGGATGAAGAAGGGAGATATGTTATGATGCAAAAGCAACGAGGAGGTTGCAATATTCTGGATGAGTTAAGCTATGCTATTTTATGCACTTTCTAGATACCATAGATTCATCCCTGGATAAAGAACATGATTATCTTGACATTCCAGGTACATACTGTTGTATAGACTTCTGTAATTCTGTCTGTCCACACACAAACATATGTACATATTTCAGCATATTATTTTGTAATAAGAACAAGACTGGCTTTTCCATAATTATAAAAGTACACTATATCCATCTGTATATTTATTTGTAATTCAGCCAAAAAAAAAAAATAAAAAATCCTATGACCTTTCTCTGTCAGATGTTCCTTTTTGGTGACTGTAAGCTATTTTCTAAGACAAATATTTACCCACAATGGCACTGGCCTTTTTACTGAATTTGCATTACATTACCAGAATAATAATTCTTCCTAATTCAAAGCCCAGGGGGTTCTTAGAGCTAATCCTAAAAAACATCACTCCATAGAAAATCCTTGCCAAGATTTTATGYGATATTTGTCCTATTTTTAAACATGAAATTTTGTCTAGCTGTAGTGTCCAGGACCATCTCATGGGATATTCTTTAGAGACGGGATGCAGCACAAGGAACATTTTTAAGCTCATATTAAYTTAGTCGGAAGGTCAATATTAACTCAAGGAACTAGATGACAAAGAAATACAGCTTATGGACAAGTTGCTCATAGTTGCACTAAACTCTGGAAATAGAGTTTAGAATCTAAGGGAAGATTTAAGTGAGCTAGAAGGCAGGTTATGATCCACATAATCTTTAATACAGTTTCTCCATGCCTTTTTCATGCAAGTAAAAGTTGATATGAAGAAGACCAGACGCATAATAGATTATTTTAACTTCTGAATCTTTTTGCCCAGTGTGATCATTTAGAAATATGCCTTTTTAATCTTAATCATGCTGATTTGATATTTTTAAAAAGAATGTAACCAAAACCTGCTGTAAGCTCTTTTCAAAATATTTTTTATTTTTTATCATTTTTATTTTTGGTGTTTTGGCTGAGCCTTGAATATATTTTTGTAAAACCTAAATTAGTCTAGCTGAGGTAGCATGAAACCAAAACACAGCTTACTCTTCCTTCTCTAGTTCAGTCAGAGCATCTTTCAAGGGCAGAGGAAGTTGATTTAAATAAGCAACTGAAGTTCAGAAGCTTCTGGGGCTTAATTCACATTTCGTCTCTGTCCCACAGTTGTTCCTGACACCAAACAGTTCTACATGGCAATTTGCATTAAATTCCATAGTCTCTGCAACATGCAAGAAGGAAATTCAACAGTATGCTGTCTAGTATCTGACCCGCAGACACCAGAGTCCTTTCGGATTCAAAAACCAATATATATCTGGTATATCTAAGCTCCTAAACACTCCACATGAAGTGGGAAGACAAAGCTTGGGCCACTGGGCTGAATCTGTAATTGCTAAGTCTGTTGTTTATGCACCTCAGAGTAACTAGGAATGTCCTTTTGTAGTAATTTCTGCCAAAATATAAAGACAATCAGTACAGTGGAAGCCCTCCAGAAGTAGCAGAGATGGAGCCACTGATGTGGTCCTTTAATGCAGCCTTTGCCCTCATTAATGTCAGGAGTTCGCTAATAAGTGGGTTATTCCTCGTACTTGACGACTGTACCTTTTCTATAGTTAACATACACAGCAATTTAGCCTGTTTTGCAAAAACACTTTTAGGATATAGTTTAAATATAATGACCTAAAATTCCTCTGAAGCTCTTTCCCAAATCAAGCTTTTTCCCAACGTAACAGAAGTACAAACATTAGGACAGTTTAAAGACAGCTTCCTCTTTGTAAGAGTATAAAGAGAAAAATGTGCTCTGTGTGGGTGTTTGGGGGCTAAAGTTTTTTGGTAAAGCTTGGCACAATCATATGTTTGTATTATAAGTGTTTACCTTAAGAACTTGAGAATATAATTCTTTAATGTCAGTATTAATAGTAATAAACCCAACCAGGAACATTCATGGTGCATTTTTCTGAGGGGCAGCTGATCATTTGGTCCTACACTCACTTCAGAAGTAAAGGTAGGTTGCTCTTTTTACTTGAAAGCTTAGGTCCTCTACTACAGGCAAAATGCGTTCATTCAAAAATGCAGAAGTTGTAATGCTTTTGCAGCTGAAAGTGTAAAAAATTACCGCGCTGAAAAAAGTGAGGGACAGCAGCATGCGCAGCTAATGCTCTCCCCTTCCCCCTCCCTCCCCGCCGCCCCGCAAAACAAACAAACAAAAAAACCCCAACAAAACCCCAAAGAAAATAAAAAGATAATGACAAAGAACTGGCCAGCACCCAGCCAGCGGCTGCGTCTCAGTGCTCATGTGCCGGCTGCTCTGCCTTATTGTCTGGCTTTGAGCAGAGCCCCACATTTCCTACCTGCCACCACAAGGGGTGTCCAGCACGCGCCGCGAGCGCGAGGCTTCAGTCGCCGCGCGGTGCGGGGGAGACGGGCAGTTCAGCCCCGAGTGGTTCTGTGGAATTGAAGGAGAGATTCTCGCTGCTGCTCTTCAGGGATTGCTGTTGTTAGAGGCAAAAGCAGATTTGGAGGGGGGTGTGTGTATGCGTGAGGAGATGCGGCGTGCATTTGACTGAGGTGTCTGGCCACAGGGAAGCACTGCGAGAAGAGGCAGAGGGAAGAAGAGGCAGGAGCAGGACTGAAGTAGAGAGCAGCTGTTTCCTAATACTCCGGTTCTTTCGGGTGCCTCAGTGAATGTGAACATGGATTCTGTCACTGAGATCTTCTTGAAGCTGCTGTTTCTCCTATCTGTTCACAGCTGGCACACGGCAGTGGTAGGGAATAAATGTAAGTATTGCATATGATTTAAAACTCAACCAGAGTGTTTCGAAAACTTCTGGGGTATTTTATTTGTATTTAGAATAAATATTATTTTTGAGACAAATGCTTACTGTTCTGAAATCATGGCATCAAGTTGCTATGCTGAAAACATTTTATAATCCTTCTATAAATTTTTGTCATGAGTCTATGTACAGAATATTGTTTATAAAGCTTACAGTCTAAGGGTATCTGAAAGCAGCATTTTACTAAGGGATGTACATTCAGCCCAATTTTCATTTTTTTTTCTGTTTGTAAGTGCAGCATTTTCCAAGGAATTGTGTCTTACGTGGAAATTACTGGCAGATTTTATTGTGTACTCTTTCAGCTTGGTGTTTAGCAATTTTTAATTTTGAAAGCTGGTATCTGCATCTCCTGAATTAAGCTGGCACTCGAATAACTGTAATGGACATTACTGTGCAGTTCAAGAGCAGTACAAATACAACAAGGAAAAATGTGGATAGCAGGACTTTATAGTCTCTGCTTTGATTGCTTAGGGAGTATTGTTCATGCATGACTAAAGAAGAGAATGCTATCAGTTCCAGCAGAAAGTTTTTTAAAAAATGAGTAATTCATAGTTAACCAGTAGGGTGGTATTGCAAAATAAAGAGTGATTACAGTTTTAAAGACAATCTGCCCTCTAGGAGGCAAATCTGATATATACCTGAAAATCTCTGTTTTCAGTGTTGAATTAGATTAATTATCTTTAAATGAAAAAAAAAAAGGAGAAAAAACTTAGCAACTAATTTTCAGGGGTTTTATCATTCAGTAGCAGTTCTGAGCTATTCTTGTTCCATTTGATTCAGCTTCAGCAAGCTGAAGGATTTCATTTTGCATACATGTGGTAGAACAGTAGCCTAAATGCCAGATGCTTATAACCTGAACTGAGCATATTTTCTCCCCTTCCTGTTAAGGCACTGACTGTGCATCACAGGAATGGGGAGGGCAGGAGCAATGCCTCTATGGGAAGAAAGTGCACGCCAAAGCAAGGAGGAATGTTCAGGAATAACCTTACAGCCCAGTGGCAGGGGACAGATCCCTGGAAACATTTGAGCAATGGCAGCGAAGTTTGAAGTGCTCTGTGGGTCTATAGCCTAGGGTTTTGCATATGGATAGTTTGTAAACTAAACATGCTCCCATGAGCCAGACATTCACATTGCAGCACCAAAATGATCTTGTGCTGTCATTCAGTAATGATATCTCATTTGATACTCAAGTGCATAGTGTAGCCCTAAACATGAATACTAAGTTCCTCTTGTTAAACACCCTGCTGCAATCCAGCCGCAGCTTTAATTCTCTTCATCATTCTGCATTGTACAGTTTATGAATACATCCATTTTCACAAGACCATGATAATTGAATTGCACATTAATAGCATTTGGCACTATGCACAAAACTAAATCATTTGCTTACAGGGAGGCATATTAAAACCTTTGCAAAAAAGACTAGCATCACACAGCAAAGCAGTAAAGCACTAGAGGTCACTCTTACAATTTAGGAAGCAAGGTTTGAGGCAAAGGCTCAAGCCTCTTCCCAATACAGAATTATGAAAGATAAAACAAATCAGGTATGAAATACATTTACTACTGGATTTCTCAAATACTTCTCAAAAACAAACTCAATTACAGTATCAAATGAGTGACTTGAATTAACAGATTTTTCACATATATGCTAGTATTTATAAATGTATAGTATTTTTATTTATGAGTAAGTCCTAACTCCTATGTCAAAACGCTTACCTGAACTGAAAAAGTAAGAACACTCCCCATGCTATAGGCAAGGAAACCGATTGTGGGAAGAGTAAATGAAATTATTTAAATTAAGAACGAGTGAGTGCTAACGTGTGAAGGAAACTTGGCCAATCTAATGCATATTATTCCTCTCCAATATCTAATCTCGAAAAAAAAAATCCCTTTATATATGTATTATTTCAGAAGTGAACACTTCTGTGGGAGAGTTAGCTTGTTTTAAAAGTGGCAGTTTCCGTCTTGAGTATCAAGGTATGAATTTGGTTAGTGTGTTAGGTTTCATAAAATGACCTCAGGAGAAAAGGTATTTCATAATTACTGATTACAGTAGATACAGGAAGCAGCCATTATCTACTCACTGGAACTTACTTTACTCCTTTCTTCTTGAGAAGTTGACTAGGAATTGAAATCCTTTTCCGTAGGTGGTTCTACTATTGGCATTAATGTATTGAAATACGTTTACAATATCAGGTACAGTTCAGTTGTCTTGCATGAATTTTGATGGATATATTGTCCAGTAGGCTGCCAATCATCAAAGAAAATAGGAGGTTTTTTTTTTAATTATTCCTCCAAATTAATCTATTTTTATTCTTTTAGTTTTACGGTTCTTTCTTTAATATCCGATCCTGAATACCTAAGTTTTGCTATGTCCTTCAGACCAGCTGCCATTAAGAAAAGACCAAAGACCTTTACACTTCACCTTGAAGTGTCAATGCTAATATTACTGAGTCAGTTGTATAAAGAAAATTTCTTGGATCAAAAATCGATGTGTTCAGAATTGTTTCTGTCTTAAAGGAATCATAGTATTCTTCTTTTGAGTAAAATGATATTGAAGCTCTTAGGTTATCTGAAGGTGACAGACCCTTTCATCTAGAATATGAAAGTTTATTTCTGGGGTTTTATTTTGGGTTTTTTTGGTTGGTTGGTTGGGGTTTTTTCCCCTGAAAAATAACACTGCAACTTCCAACCAAGAGATGTAATAATTGCTGCTGGAAACTCGAATCTTTTAAAAGTTCTGTAGTAGTGCTTCTTTAGGCTTTTCTATGCTTTCTTCTTCCCAAAGAATTGTACTTCCAAAGCATTTGAAAGAAGTTTGAAGTGCACAGCTCTGAGTAAGTAACTGTATAAGGTCAAGTGTCAGTTTTAATTGAAGGATTAAAGCAAGTACTCCTGTAAGGTTTTTTCACTGGAGATAGGAAACAGCTGTAAATCAGCAAGTTACTAAATCAGCCCTTGAGAACTTGCCAGAAATTGGTACTCCAATAGGTGCAGCACTTTTTTTTTTTAAACTCTATAAAATTGAAGTGTTGCAGAAAACATAATTAAACCCTCTACACACATGAACTCAACTGTGACTAAAAATTATTAAGGTTAATTTTGACAGTGAATAGAAATAAAGAGAACAAATTAGGGAGTTTCCATGTAAATTCTCACCTCCTTATACCTACTTCTCTTTAAAACTCTCCAGTTAAAACTCTCCAGTTTTACAGAAGCTTTTATCAATTCAGATTTTTCTATTTGTACTGCAATGATCATAATTTCTATAAATGCAGAAATTTTTATCATTATTACAGTTGTTATTATTTTTAAATATCAGGGATTTCTTGCTAATGTTACAATAGAAGACCTACTCTAAAGCTAACAGAGAATGACTGTTAATGACACTGAAGTTTTCCAATAGAGGACTGAGTGATCACATACCTTGATTATATTATCAAACGCAAGTCATGGTACAAGTAATATCCCCAGGGAAGAGATTACTTGCTACAAGGAAAATATTGTATCTTAATTTAGAAAATGGTTTCATTCTGATGTTAGTCATTGGTACCAAACAGTTCCGTAGACTATGTGACAACTTTATGGAATCACATTAAAAATATACTAAAATGCTGTTTATCACAAACAATTTGAATTAAGATGTAATTCTTTTACCATTAGTTTGTGGTTGATGTGAACTGTAAGGGAGGAAAAGTAGAAAGTTCCTTAATTTTCTTTTAGCCTCATTAATATTTATCTTCTGTTTATTGTTATCTATCTCTGCTCTGAGATAGCAATGGAGACCCTATCAGATATCAGGCCATCTCTGGGGGACTATTTACATGACTAAAACATTACAGGCATCTCTAGTATATTTTGCATGTTTTTACTACAGTAACATCAAAAGCTTGTATCAACATCAAATCTAAACCAATACCAATGGAAAGATCTGTCAAAATTTATTTCAGACTTGCAAGGTTGAGAATTCACAGAAAGGCCTTGGGTTGATTACTCTGAGTGTAATCACCAATTTGCATCCCATTGCTCTAGGCTTTCAAATTCCCATGAACATATTTGTCCCTGGGCTCAGTCAGCAGGATGGATGGAGCAAATTTGGTCATGATTGATGGATAGTGACAGACAAGTAATAACATTCTCAAAGTGGGATAGAATCAACCATAAAAAGAAAATGCAGTAGGTTATATGTAAATTATGTTGTCAGTGCTAGTAATAACATTTGCATTATGTGTTAGGATCTACTGTGTTTTAGTTAAGTACCAGCCAGGAGTTCCAGAGTAATCACTTTCTTCTTCACATCTTGATAATTCTGCCGTCATGGCCATTCAGCTTGCTTTCTTACATAATAAGTAGCTGTAAGCATACATGTTCATCCACAAGAAAGATAACCTTTAACTAAGGTGTTGTATCCAATTACCTGTCTCACAAAATCATGTACACTTCTATCATTGTATATGAGGTACAATGCTCAAGTTTAGTATTTTTTCCAAACGCTTCTATGCTGCAGTAGAAAACAATAAATAGTTTGGCATATATTAGTATACTTCACATGAAATATTTGCCAGTATTCTGCCTACTGCTTCATCTTCTGTAAGAACTTCAACAATCACAATTTCATAGCTTCTAACAAGTTTAGCTGGGAAAAAATAGGTCAAATCTCTCCCCCATCCCTTCTCAACCCACTCCCTCCCCAACCCAAACAAGCAAATAAATCAAAGAAGACATGAATGCTCGAGAAGCATTACATCTTTCAAATATTTATTTTCTTTTCCCCAGAAATGACCCTGTGCTTCGGTGCTACTTGTAAGGTTGAGAGTTTAGTGTGCAGTATTGCACAGGATTAGAGCTCTGTTTTGTGGGAAAGTTAGAGCTGCTTCTCAGTACTTTTATATATTCCTTGTTAGTTGCTCTCATCTAACAAGGTGATAACAGAGGTGGGGGCAGTGAGATCCGTCACTAATGCAAAGGGCTCTCCTTCCTAGAGCACACCAGGCTATTTGTTAAGAATGATAAAGAAATACCAAATACTAAAATTAGTCATGTCTGTCAGTGACTCCAGAAGTACATGGTAATTTTATTTAAGAGGTTTCTGAAGTGAAAAGTTAAAATTTGCTCTTCCCTCTCAGTTTTCAGTTGTTTTATGAAGAGGGAAGTAAAACCGAAACAACAGTGATTACATTGATTTTACAAGTTTCTGTACAATTGTGTGGGTTTTTGCACTGTTAAATATGACTAAGGTTAAATGTTTTGGTAGATTGATCTGGTAGTTCTTGAATACAAAATACTTTTTGTAACTTACAACTTATAACTTTGGCAGTTAGGGCCTGTGCATGACTTCTATATTAAAATTGAAAAAGAGAGATGTGTGTCTCAGTATGCTAGCATGTATTACATAAATGTCATTATGATAAAAGCTGTCTCTCTAAACTTGAAAATAACATAAAATACATAGAATACAGTATGTTGTCACAATGAAAATAGTTTTGCTTTATTTCCTTGTAAAAAATGATAGAGCTTTAACACTAGGGTTTAACCAATTGCGGTTAACCGAAATTTTAACTCTGCAGTGTTTTATACTTCTGTATTTAATCATGCTTATTTCTCTGTTGTGTGTTTGTGTTTTATATAAGTGCAAGCATAGCATTACAGACTAATATTTCTCAAAGGAATACTCTATAGGTCTCCTTCCATCAGTTGAAGCCTATGCCAGTAACCTTGAGTTAAATCTGTGAAATGCAGAGGAGGGTTGGTGTCCAATTATTTTGCTTTTCAGAAGACACTATTTTTTAGTAAGCAAAATGTAGACTGGGAGGTAAAAATGATACTGTTTGTTTTCTACTTAATGACTATTTTCGGTGCAATAATTTGAAAAGTGATTGAAATCCTGGAAACTTCTGACATTTTAAGTAGATTAAAATTAGTAACTACAGAATTATTATTTAAATACCATACTCACTTAATAGACTAGTGAAGAAAACTACTTCTGGAGTTTTAAATCTCAAAGGATAAAGAAAAAATATGGTTAGGAAATCTATCCAGTGGGTAGCGGGTCTAATTACTTTTTTATTAAGTAGATCTCATTATTTGGTTGTGCTCAAGAATAAGCTATTGCTTGTTCCTTGCTGTTAGGGTGCCTGTATGTTTCTATAACAATATTTTAGCAATTAACTTATTTACATATGTGGTCTTGAGGGAAAAAAGGATTAGAAACAGCATGTTGGAATATTTAAATTCATTCTTATTACTTAATATCATTCTTTACTCAGGCGATAGATAAAGAAGATCTTGCTCTTTTTCAGGTGTTTATCTGTCCACTTTTAAATCTAAATAGAAAGTGCTTTTCAAAATCTGAGATGTGTCTAAAAGTATGATTTTATAAAGATTTTTTCCCGATTACATTTAAAATTTGCCACCAAAAATCCCCAGCTGTATCTGGTTGACCTGTTCAGAGTTATTGTGAAAATATATGTTTAAAGAAAATTCTAAATAACAAAAAAAATGAAGTCTCATAAAGTATGTGGTTAAACAGGGTATAAAAACTATTATCACTCAGATGCAATATAACCTAATAAACAATCTCACTAGGAGAGCAAATGGAGTAAGTTATTATTAGAGACGGTCTAGAGCAGAGGTTTTGAACAAGACAACAAGAGTAAGACCTTCAGAGGGTAACACACACTATAAAAGTGATGCTGTAGACAGCCTGAGTTGCATTCGGGAGCCTGAATCACTTTGGTTAATTCACCTGCAGCATTGCGCCGTATCCTCTGCTGTATTAGACTGGATATGCTCAACATGGATATTCTGTAATAATCTGAAATTTTTGAGGAGAGGAGAGGGGGAAGTTTTTTTCTTCAGGATTACAAATTATGGTAGAGGTCATATGATTTTTACTGCTATGCAGTATTAATAAGAAAATACTAATTTGAAGGTGGAAGATATTTTGAATTAGAAAGAACTGTATAGGAGTTGCAGAAGGGAGATTTTTCCTGGATTTTCAGTGCTTCATTTATTAGCAAATATGCCTTACTTTTGAGATATATGATGAACTCCGATGGTTTCTGCAGAGACAGGAAAATTGGGAATTACCTGTCTAAAATTAAAAATCTGAAACTTCGATGTTTGCTTCTGAGCTTGCTAAGTCCCTTCTTAGTCATAGGAGAGAAAAAATAGTTCTTATAGGAAGAAGTCATGCAGAAGATGGAAGGAAAAAATCGCATGCAAAGTTAGTTATCTAGTATAAGGCGATTTGCGTTGTAGAAGTGCCATTTGTCTCATTACTGATTATATCTCTGAGTCAGGATAACTAGGTCAGCTGTGGGCTTTGTAGACATCAAAACTTACGTGAGATGGGTTCCAGTTCCATCAAAATATCCTACTTTAAATGAATGTTAGAAAAAAGTATAACAAGCTGTACTGACTGCCTTGTACTGTAATCACCGGCAATACCCAATGCATTTGTGTCTGGTGTTGAAGCTCCCAGAGTCTCCCTTGTCTGTGTTTCAGTAAGTGGGTTCTCCTTGATTTCCTAAGGTTTAAGGCTGCTGCTATTGATAATACTAGACAAAATATAGGGACTAAATGAGGAGCTGGAAATGTCCTTCCAGTGAGAGTGTCTTTCACTCCTGAAAGGATGAAATATACAAGTATTTTGAACATACGCAATGTTCTGGTAAAGTCGAAATCTCATTAACTTGTATAATCTGGAATTGCCCAGTGTACCCACCTGAGACAGTCTGATCTTTCTGCCCCTTCGACAAACCATCATTAAAGCTCCATTTTAACCCCAGTCTTGTCAAAACATGTATGTTTTTTTACTTCTAAAGAAAGCATAGAGTGAAAAGAAACTGTATTATGAACAAAATCAGCAGAATACTACAGCATTTCTTTTCACAAAACAGTAATAAACTAGATAAATGTATCTTGGTATTTTTATGGTTCTTTTAAAGCCTTTTTACTATCCAGCATCTAATGATGGTTACAGATGGACTGTTATACAGGATAGGAAGTCCTTTTACGCTCCAAGCCAGCAAACTGTGACTCTCCTTGCAACTTCTTTTCCACATAAGTGACAGGATGCCACCCTACTATGCAGCAGTGTAGTTTGCAATAGTTTTGTAATCATGGTGAGACTGACTTACCATTCTTTTTTTAGAAAAAAATGCAATGTTTAGTAACTAAGATTTTTTTTTTTTTTTAAATCAATGGAAAACAACACTACATCTTGATGTCCTTATTCAACTAAAGCTCCTAGGGAAATCAGTGGGAGTTTTGCCTAAATAAATATTGAATAAACGCTTTAGAAGGAATGAACTGAATATTCATTCAACAGTGATATGTTGCATAGTTTGAATATAACTGGTCTCTTTATTTCCTTTCTATGTAACAGTCTTTTCATTTTGCCTTGTTCGGGGGACTCAGATACAGAACTGTGTAACAAACAAGAATTTGTCCCACTTGACAAAAAATAAATATGAGGAGAAAAAGACATTTAGAATTTTAGCTAGTTCCTGTGGTTAGGGAATTTATATGCCTGCAGTGAAAAACTACTGCTCTGTTTTCCTGAGCCAATGGTAACATTTTTTTTTAAAACCATCAAGATGATTGATTTTAATTTTCAAGTGCGAAATAGCCCCTCAAAACTTAGTACTTTCAGGAGTATCTGAATGCAGTGGAGCACACTGGAAGTTGCTGAGCTCTGTCCTCCAATTTACAAGGTGCGTTGCAGTAACTCTTAGTTTTATCAGCCTGAATGTGAAATTTCCAGGGCTGTTTTTCAGTTACACCGTACCAGCATGTTCTGGAGCTGCACTGTAGCCTGCAGTGATTACATTTCTATCCTCAGGCAAAGTCTGTCTCAGAGTCTGCTTTTCCACAGAGCAGGCATGTCCTCTAGTAATTAAGACTGAGAACAGATCTCTTGCAGAAAGCAGGGATTATCATAAAACTTGTTTGCAAATACTAACCCATGACTTTAGCTTGTTTATTCTTCCATAAAACATATCTGTAAATGTAAATATGTCACTGAACATGTTTCTTTCCCTGTGCAACAGGAGAAACAGAACCATGGTGGTTTGTGGTCTCATTTCCTAATGTTCTTTTGGAAGGTCTGGATGACAGTGATGAGCCTGGTGCAAGAAGAGGACTATGACAGGGTTTTGCTCATGGCACAGTGCTGTAAAAATGTTATTCTGGCTTCAGTAAGCAATTAAGTAAAACAAAATACAGAAGAAATTCAATGGTAGATGAATCAGCTACCAAACCTTTGTTTGGATTTGATAGACCCACTGTTACTGTAAAAGACTATCAATGTACTTTTTTCGGCTGGATGAAACTTATAGTGCATATAGCAATAAATAAGTGTAAAATTCTCAGATGACCTAGGCACAGGTGACAGGTTAAAGGTAACTATAGCACTCTCGTGAAGAAGCCTTTAAGATATGTTAGGAAATCTGTAAGTTTCTTTTACAGAAAATCACTTTTTACCATCTACTCCTCGTCTATAGTTAATGTGCTTTGGGGCATGATGACTTCTTTCTCTTCTTTCTCTTTCCTCCCCGAGGGCTCAAAAAACTCATCTGTACTCAACTGTAAACTTATTTTGACTTTTGTGAACTGTGATTGTCTCATAGATCATTCTTATGCTGTATAGCTGTGCTTTCGTGTGTCCTGATTCATTCTCCTTGGACAGGAAAACAAAGAATTAAAGAGATAGAGACTGGGGAAAAAGATGATTGATGTGCAAGTACCAATATGCACATTTTTGTACCATCTGCAATGAAGGGATGTTATTTTTGAACCCTTTACAAAATGCCTACATCTATTTGCTAGCTTGCTGTAGCCCAGAAGTGGTAGATATCCAGTCAGACTGCCCCAAATTTTGAGCAGTGGGTAAGGAATGGATTCACAGTTACAGAATCATAGAATCATAGAATCATAGAATTATTAAGGTTGGAAAAGACCTCTAAGATCATCGAGTTCAACCATCAACCCAGCACCCATGTCCACTAAACCATGTCCCGAAGTGCCACATCCACATGTTTTTTGAATGCCTCCAGTGATGGTGACTCCACCACTTCCCTGGGCAGCCTGTTCCAATGCCTGACTACCCTTTCAGTGAAGGAATTTTTCCTGATATCCAATCTAAACCTCCCCTGGCGCAACTTGAGGCCATTTCCTCTCGTCCTGTCACTTGTTACTTGGGAGAAGAGACCAGCACCCGCCTCTCTACAGCCTCCTTTCACGTAGTTGTAGAGAGGGATAAGCTCTCCCCTCAGTCTCCTCTTCTCCAGACTAAACAACCCCAGCTCCCTCAGCCGCTCCTCATAAGACCTGTTCTCCAGACCCTTCACCAGCCTCGTCGCCCTTCTCTGGACACGCTCCAGCACCTCAAGGTCCTTCTTGTAGTGAGGGGCCCAAAACTGAACACAGGATTCGAGGTGTGGCCTCACCAGTGCCGAGTACAGGGGCACCATCACCTCCCTATTCCTGCTGGCTGTTTCTGACACAGGCCAGGATGCCGTTGGCCTTCTTGGCCACCTGGGTACACTGCCGGCTCATGTTCAGCCGGCTGTCGACCAGCACTCCCAGGTCCTTTTCTGCTGGGCAGGTTTCCAGCCACTCTTCCCCAAGCCTGTAGTGTTGCCTGGGGTTGTTGTGACCCAAGTGCAGGACCCAGCAGTTAGCCTTGTTGAACCTGATACAATTGGTCTCGGCCCATCGATCCAGCCTGTCCAGATCCTCCTGCAGAGCCTTCCTACCCTCAGGCAGATCAACACTCCCGCCCAACTTGGTGTCGTCTGCGAACTTACATGCTGAACTTGATCTCTGTTATCCTATATATTCTATAATGCGGTAGAAAGTAAGCTTTTTTTCACCATCTTGTGTCGTGTTTTCGGGTTGGGGGGGGCATCTACTATGCCAGAGATTGCTTTCCTTCTTCTTTCTTGCAGCGACTACTTAGAAATTTGACAACATTTTGTTTCTTGGGAAGGGTGGTAATGTATTCTCTGTAGATATTCTAGGTAAGGACAGATTGAGAAATTCTAACACAGAATTCTCTGATCTAACTCTCACTTCTGGTAAAGTGTGTATGTGTGATGGAGGTACTGAAGGGGATAGTTTCTGTTTTGATGTTTCTAATACATTTTTGTAATGTCTCAGTGGATGTGTTTCTAAGATACTGCCGCAGGTGCTGAAAATATATGTTGAGTGGAATCAAATTATGTCAAGTTTCAGTGCGTGGTTGTGCATACATGAACATTATAGATCGAAAGGCATGATTCAATAATCTACCAGTGAATTAGTATCTGTAAACTGATAGTATGATGGATCACAATGGCTTACTTAGGAAATGCTGAATATAACATTCATATTTACATGTGTGCTTTTATAGTTATTTATAGTTATTTGTATCCATATCTTGTTGAATGCTTTAACCACGTATCAGCAGATTTTTTTTTAATGAGATATTCATCTTTCATACCTTTATTGTTGTTTGATAGTAGCAGAGGTGTTATGATTTACTGATTCCCTATATATTTAATTATTTACATTATTTTTGTGGCTTTAATTAATGTAGAAGTACGTTTGGAAAACAACATCTCAAGTTGGATATGCCTCTTTTCCTCAGTCATTCAAGTAGGATAAATATAACACAAAATAATCTTAAACCTGGAAGACCCAGGCTCATGAGGATTTTGAAATATTTCTGTGATCCTTTCTTCTTACCCTGCCACTTGCCAGTAGATAGATATGTGTAGGATAAAGAAGTGGTGAAGAAGGAGTTCCTCTGACTTTGGAACCCTGCTAAAACCATGCTAAAACCATACTTGCGGTAATGTACAGTTTCAGTCAGAAAATCAGGTACTACTTAGTGCAAAATCCTTTTTCAGAACAGAACACTGTAAAATACTGAATGTTTCTTAAACTTTAATCTCTCATAAAACATGAACAGGTAAGTGGCAGTGGGTGGTAAGCACTCAGTGTGTTAGCCACTTGGAATATAAATAGTAGTCTATTTTATAGTATCCTATATGTCTGCCTAAAAGTATTTGAAAGATAGTCTCATGATCCACTTAAATTTCTCCTAATCAAATAATTCATTGGCATTTTTCCTGCAATTAATCTTTGTCATTACTGAAAGAAGAAATCATATGCCAGGTCATAATGTACTACCTGTATTAAAACGTGGACTTTGTCATGAAGGAGGAATTGTGTTTTTCCTTCAGACTGAACAGAGCTTTTATTTTCAAAGCCTAACTGCAAGACTCGGAAGAAAATAAACCATTCTTTAATATAGTAAGTGGTGTTCTTCTACTGGTGAAACTACTCTTGGAGAATTTTTATTGTACCCTTTGAGGCGAATGAAACAATTGTTTGTGCTTAAGTATATAAAAAATAATAATTAATGAACAATACATTGAATAGAATCCTACTGCAATAAGTGGTTCTAGAAGAAGTCTGCAAAGATGCCTCACGAGCAGGTGCCTTATATACACTTCTCCAGCACCAATCCTGTGAGTGGTTGCATAGCGCATCTCAGCCTGCCCTTGGGTCCATCCCTGGGCCCAGCTCTGCTGCCCAAAGGTGGCCCCTGAGGGCTTGCTGGTATACCAAGATGGCTACAAGACAACAGGGAGTCATTCTGTCTCTGGCATTCTTGCTCCCAGCCTGTTTAAGACCTCCTGCAGTTGGGCCTTCTTGCCCTCTATGCTAGATCATTTCTTGGTCAGAAATTTACCACTGCTGAGCAGTTAAAATTTGAATTTCCCCTTCACTACTTTTGTACTTGTGTAGCTTTTTAGATTTTTTTTTTTTAAATAATATGTGAGAGGTCTGATTTTGTGGCTCATATGTTACGGTAGAATTTCTAGCAGACTGACATAATATTGCTGTTGAAGATCTAGAATGTGGACATGGGCAAAATATGTCCATGGCTTAGTCTACTATGTTTTTTAAAGAAAGTTTGAAGTAAAGAATGATGCCTGGCCCAAATTTTTGAAGGACTTGAAAATTCATTCATTTACTTAGAAATATTTACACTTTCTTAACGTGCAGAAAATGTTCACAGAAACAAGATTTTCAACATTGGGGGTTTTTTTTGGTTCATTTGGTTTGGTTTTTAATTGGCTCAGTTTTAGTTTCTTTCACGGTGAACTTTCCTGTAGTATGAAATAATATTACATGATTAATCAAAACAAAGGTTTGCAGATCCAGTGCTCTGTCAGTGACACAGTATTTTGTAAACTCTCTCCATTCCCTTTTGCAAGCATCAGAAATTCAGATGCCAGATTGTTTCTTTTTACCGTGGCCTCATTTTTTTCCCTGGCAAGTTCCCTAAGAGTTGGAATTATCTCTATTTCTGACACGTGGTTTGGCTGCCAAGACTGGCCTTGGCTACTCTGCTCTTCACTGTTTCTTACTGTTACTGAGAAATGTGGAGTTTTCCTAGTGATATGAGTAGATGGAGATAGATCCTTCCAGCTTGGAAGTCTTGCATATACTTGAATATTTGAAGCAACAACTCATAAAAAGAGGGAATAACCTAATAGTCACTTAAAATGTGTACCGCTGATAGCCCATCGGTAACATATCATCTTCTGTGCTAGCAAATGGGTTTACTCACAAAGATTGTGCATGTCAACTCTCTTTGCATGTACAGTGTTGCTAGCTCGTATAGTTTTTATGTTGTCTTTTGGTATCGTACACCTGCAGTATTCAAACAATCTCACAAAATCAAAGCTTTCCAAAGATTTTTTAAGATCTAACCTTTGTAATTGTGGAACAGAGAATAAAAGCATTTAATGAGTTATCTTAGTGAAGGCATGAACAATCTGCTTTCAAGGATTTTGAGTGTGGGTCCTTTTCTGGGCTTCCAGTCCTGGGTGTCTAAGGAAGGACTTCAGCAGGGACCTAGCTGACATCAGCATCTGTAAAACAGCAAGAGCTTTTAAATACATTGCCTGATTTTTCCCTTGTTTTGAGTCTCAGAGTGTTTGTGAATCTTAGCTATTTTTGATTTTTGATTTGAGAATTGATTGTAGTGTCAGGTATCTTCTGTCCTTATTGCTCAAAATCTGGGAAAAAAAAAAAAAAAAAAAAAAAAAACAAACAAGAAAGAACTCTTTATCATTTAATTCTCACGAGTTAAACTGCATAATATTTTTATGCATAATATCAATGAATTCTTTAGGCTGGCAATATTGCATTTGTAACTGTACTTGCAAATCTAGATGTAAAAAAAGACTTTGCATACAGGTGGGGAGGGTTGTGATTTTTTTTATAATAAATCATGATTTTAAACTTTATTTTAATGAAAACATTTAACATATGTTTGCATCTTTTCAACGTGCTTCACACTACAGAGCTCTCTTTGACCTCTATTTCATGCTCAGTTTTTACATGGTTTTCCTATTAATGTTCATGGGTAATTGCATACTTGAATTTAATACAGGACACAAGTAGTTTAATTGCACATATCAATGCAGAACCTACCTAAGGATGATAAGGAAAAGATCCATTGTTATTCTTCCTAGAAAGTTTCACAATTAATTTTGATACACATTCAGAGAAAAAATACAAATGCAGAACATCCTGCACGAACATCTTCTGGGGTTTTTTGGATGCCTCATTCACAGCTACTGTGTGTTGAGCTCACATCCATAAGAAGTGATGCATTTCCGAATGATAAAAAGCTTCTTTTTAATGCCTCTTTTTTTCTCACTGGTAGCAATTGCAACCATTTCTTGGTTCTTTTGTGTCACACCATTGAACAGAGCCCTTTTTTTTTTTTTTTTTAGTGAAAACACTGGTTTACATCAAAAGAGGAGATAAACATGACAGTTAGGAAAGGGCTGATTTTTATTAAGACTTCTAGTGGCAATAGGTGTTCTCCTTATTGGATTGGTGGATTCCATTTTAAGGGTCCAGCACGAGTCCAGATGGAGACCGTTCCTGACCGGTCTCTGTGGGGTTTTCTGAGCAAAGCAGGTTATAGTGTACGCTGCCACTGTGTGCCTTCTGTAGGTAGCAAGCTACAGAAGATAGCAAAGCTGTGCCAACAGCCAAATGTTGGAAGTTTTTTTATATGTATTGGTGGGTATGTGCTTCACAACACATATAATGTTTCTGCTTTTAAGAATAATATCAACAATCTGTCTATTCCTTCTGGTTTGGTTATATTTTGGCATCATTACACCAGAAACAGATACCATAGATTAATGAACTTTGGACTGTGTCTTGTCTTCTTGTCTTAAAGTTTTTCACATTGACTATGAGCTTTCAAAAAAACATGGTAATTCCTTTCTATAGATCTCATCTCAGGTCTGCCTTTATGTCTTAGAGAAACTGGTTGGACATTCCTGATTATGCAAATGCATGTGGTACATGTAGCGTAACTTGTTCCCTCTGTCCATTTGCAATGTCTTTGCCTCAGCAGAGAGTTTCTTGTGAAGTTGGGTTATGTAGATTACAGTTCTGCTGTGTGTACCACAACAGCGAGTGAAACTGTACAATTTTTTTTTGACCGTGTGGTACAACTTCAAGAGTCCATTAATTTCAAAACCTCATCTTGATATTTATGTCTTTGATTGTGCCATGTTCAGTCAAAACCCCCAAAACATAGCTGTTTCCCTCACCGCCCCACCTGCCCCCTGCCATCATTTTAAGTTATTGATCTAATAGCAAGAAATACATGGTCTGATACTAAAGTTAGGCACTGTCTTGAAAAGAAAATGGATAGATAATACATTACTAAGCATTCATTGGAATTACAAGATGAGCTTTATTTTAATACTGGATAAATTCATTAAGCAATAATGAAATGTGGTGTTTTTCTAGGCACCATGCTATATTAGGAGATAATTCCATTTGTCTTCTGTAAAGGTGAATCACATTTCTTTAAGCAGGCCAACAAGATAAGGCATACAGCAAAGCACAAACCTTTTGCCTTTGCAGTGAAATATGCAACTATGTATGGAAACGTGAGGACACTGTGCTAAATAGTGCTAATATGTGCTAACAGTGCTAAATAGTGCTAATAGTGCTAATATGACAGTGTTTACAATCTAAATAAAGCAGGAACTCTTAAGGCTGATTATCCATATGTCCATCCAACGTCCCTCAATGGACTGTAATTATAGTGCACTTGAAAAATTTAAATAATTATTAGGTGCAAGCTGTTGATTTTTATTAAAAGATCCATTTTTAAAATTCTAGATTTTCTGTTTCATATGATGAGGCTTGACTTCATCAGTGTATTTTATTGCTTTGTACTGTATTATTAGTTCAATAGAATTCTGTTATTGCTCTGAGAACAAGCAATCAGAAATGCTGAATTTTGTTTTCTATCCCACTTCTTTATTCTTCCTTGTGAATATGTAATGTAAAATGTGAATATAACCCCTGAAAAAGGCACTTTTTCCTTTCTATATGTCTCCTAATACAGAGTGTACAAAATAATGATTTATTTTCTGCTCTCTCTTTCTGTCTGTCCAAATGATTGAGGGTTGCGGATGAGATGCTACCCACTACCACTGGTCTACAGTAAATTGTTTATATCCATATCTTTGAGGCTGGGACGTGGATTTGTAATCCTTCATGTAGAGACAGCAACTGAATGTGATAAATTTTAAGCAGCCACTTGCTTTTTCACAGTGGTTCATACTAGTAGGTAATTTTATGTCATCTTATGACTGACTAATACACTTCAGCCATGTCTATCTAATGAGCTTCTGAGTTGAGTTGAAATTCTTGTTATTTCCTGCCAAGTACATGACCTTGTACTTTCTGGTGACAGATTTAATTCTATTTCTGTTACTCTGTCATCATCTAGTTCTTTCTTATGATACCTTGATTCTGCTCTGTATTGATGACACCTCCTAATTTTACAGGGAGGTAGATTCATAAGCACATCTCTATTTTTTGTTTCATGGTCTTAATGAAATTAAGGAATGCTTTGATTCCCAGACTGTTAATTCCCATGCGGTTTTATTCTCCCCTTCTCAGTATCTTCCATTATCATTTTCCTGTCCTTATGCAGCATGTAGATTCTTTTCTCATCTACTCATGAATGACTAGCAATTTCCCATGCAACAATAGATAAAATCAGCCATTGCTTTTCCATCTAAAAATTGCCTGTCATAGAAAACCATAGATTACTTTGACAGGATCTACATTAGATAACCTTTGTTCCATTTGATCTAGTTTTCCATTTACCTCCATTTCCTTAAATATTCTTTCCTTTCAAAGTTGTTCTAAAGAAGTCTCACATATTACTGAAGTCAGATTTACAGATTTTTACTGCCTGCTTTGCACCCCTTCTACCTGCCTCACCTCGTCCATTCTGTATTTATACTACACAGGGTATTGTCCAGTTATTCACTACCAGTTCTCCCTGATAGATTAGTTTATGGTCCTTGTTTCTGGATCTGTGGTATCTTGTATCAGGTTTTCAGAATTCAGGGATACAGACTTTATTCTGAACAGAACTGTGGTGTTACAATCCAGTGCTTTTAATTTTGTTTTCACTTGTTCACATTATCCATCCTGCCTCTGTCCCTTTGGTCATCAATCACACTTCTAAAATATTTTGAGAGAGTTGTTATATAACTTAATAGCTAATATCATATTTGAGGAGGAGCAAAGAAATTTCACATTTAATATTAAATGTTTTCATACTTCAGGAAGAGATGAGATGTGTGTTACAGAAAGTAGAATGTCTCATCAATAAACATAGGCACACTGTACTTGTTAATCATACTGATTTGCAGAATCATGGATATTAAAAGATAAACATGTCCTCAGAATTCATATTTAAATTACGTCATAATATGTGAGTGGTAACGGATGATAAATGTTTAAGTAATATGAACTTTGGAGATGTTTCTGGGATTATTGCTTCTAAAAAATGCTTTGCTTATACTTAATTTTATGTTTGCTTTTTAAATATTTTGAGGGAACAATTCAATTTAATTTTGTACTATTGGTTCTTCTTTTACCTGTTTTCTTAAGCTGGTTAAATCAAGTAATGTACCTGAGCTGCTGCAAGTCAATACATGGTTTGAATTTAATAACAATAACTAGTAAAAATGAAGACCCTCACCACACACAAAAAAATGTAGCACAGCAGTGAGTTCTGTCTAATCTCCCAAATGTGTTGTGCAGAGTAGAAATGTTTTAGTTGTGTAGTATATTGTTTAAACACTTTTTTTTTTTTTTTAATAATTAAAAATATCTCTCCCTTCCAAGTTCCTGAGTGGAGTTTTTTTTGGAATATTGTTGATTTAGTTGTAAAAGTTATTGATCTATGCCACTCAGCGAATTAAGTCTTTTAAAAATGTTACATGGAATCTCACTAAATGTGAAATTTCATTGTCTGTAAGTATTTGTGTTTGTATATCTCGACATAATACAAAAATTAATAACTAAATAATAACACAAAAATTAATAACTAAATAGTAGTATATAGACATTTCTCTATACGAAACAGGGGAAAATGCTACGTTTGTCTGGAGCAATCCAGCTTTGAACCTCTCTCAATATGTATAAACTTAAAAGAAAATGATTAAATTGTGCTGCATTATAACAGTAATGGCCCATCATTTTGAATAAATACAAGCAGTTAAATGTAATGATTGTTTTATGGAAATTACTTTGGCTCATTCCCAATTTTTAGGGTACTTTTATTATGTAAATTTAAATAACTTTTAGCTAACAATTACATTAAACAACAATATGAGTGGTATAATAGTACCTCATTGAATTAAACTAAAAAAGAACTGCCAGTGGATTATGTTAAAATGTGTGTCTTATAGGATGGGATAGTTCCATAAGGTAACTATCCTGACATACTGTTTCTTTGCTATTTATCTTGTATTCCTTTGATACTGTAGGCAGGGTGGCTGTTTCTCTACTTGACTTAGGGTTTGTTTGGTTGGTTGTTCATTTATATGAAGGAAAAGACTAAATATTCCATAGTAACCCTTGCCTTCCCAACTCTGAAGAAAAATAAAGGAAGAAAGAAAGTAAACTTAATGATCCTGTGTAATTGACTTGGGCTTTTTTTCTGGGCTTACAAGTTTCAGACTGTAAATTTTTTGAGACTTTTGTGAAGAGAAAACATAGCATTTTTACTTCTACCTTAAAATGATGAAACTCCTAAAAATAGTTTTGATCTGCTGTAGATCGAGTTTCAGCAGAGTGCACTAAGTATTAATTATATTAAAAAATACTGGGAAATAAAGGGTTAGTTATCCACCTCCCATGTGTATCTCTGCTTTTCATGGGTTTTTTTTGGGGGAGGTTGTTTTTGTTTTTTGTTTTATTTCCTGGAAGTCTCACCATGAACTCTCCTTCTAAAGGCCACGGTTCTTAGGACTCTTTGAAATGAAGAGTATAAAATTTCTTTATAGGCAGTCCAAACTTGAGCTTTTTTGAAAGCTCTCAATCTTGATACAGCCTTCTCCAACCTTGGTTTTTCCCATTAATATTTAAGGCACCAGCAGTACATTCCTCCAGTTGCCACACACACTGATTTTATGTCTCTGTGTGTGCGTGTGCGTGCATATATGCTATCCTCTATTACAGTGGAGAAAAATTCTATTTTCTTTCTACTCTTTTAAATGTTATTTCTCTCTCACATTAAAAACCAAAACTGATGAGGAAAATGAATAACAAAAAGAAAAACTGACAGTAAGATCTGTCATGATCATAATAAACTTATTACACTCCTATGAAGAAGGTTTTCTGTAAAGAGAAGAAAGAGCTTGGGAGCAGCTGACTGAATTCTTTAACCCTTCAAAGACTGAGAATGTGCGTATGCAGATATAAGTCACACTAGGGTTTGGTCCTGCCTGTAAATAAATATATGTGTTTGAGACTAATGAATGAAGCTGAAATAAGAAACAGTTGGTGGAATTGAAATTCCAGTTCACTGCATGTGAAATATGCTGTGTGAATGAATTAATTTTGTTTCTGTCGGAGGAGGAAAAAGAAAGTGGCACTAAAGAAGCCACCTTTCTATGGATTTACATTTTACAGTATAAGATTGAATATATAGAGACTGATACAAGACGTTTTGAGCTCCATTGTAAACATTCACCAGGGTTTGTGATTATTCTAAGTTGATTGTGTGGATTCTCTGGTGTCTTATAAGATGAAAGTCCATCTGGCAGCCTTGCCTGCAGGCAGGCTAATAAAATCCCTTTCCCTTATGATCACAAAGTTTTTAGGAACTTTGTTATCTTTAGAACCTCTCCTGTTCTTGAAATTTTGTTGAAATTAGAAAACAGAATGAAAAGCTGGACAACAGAATGAAGGGGAGACAAAAATAGTCATATACAATGTATATAGTTACATAATTGTTATACCTTATTTCTTTAGAGAACCAAGTCAAACTGTATTTTTCTTTCTTCATGTATATCTTTTAACTTCTTGAATGAACTAGGAGAAAATAACTGTCCACTTGCATAATGCTTGGGAGACAGCCACTAAGCCTTTTCTTTGCCTCATTTACACCATTCAGGATGTCTCAGAATTTTTCTGAAGGTAAATATCTTGAAGATTTGACACACTCAGATGACATAGTAAAGGGTATTGTAAACTAAGTAGGATAGATATAAATTCCTTTCAGTTTTGGTATATGTGTTGCACCAGAACAACATGGAAAAGGTAAGCTTCTGGTGTAAGTCTAAGTGCAGAAAAGAAGCATCCTGCCTCTGGCATTTTGAAATACGTCTATCTGGAGCAAATGTCATGAAAAGTAAACTGAACAAGAGGATAGGCAGAAAACTTGCTGGTTAGTTCTGCTTCAAAGTAGGTAAATAAATATAAGTCTGTGATTTTTCTCTTACTTGCGGTTGTTTTTCCTGTAAATATTATCATATTGCTCTGAAGGAGAATCTTACAAACACTGTAAAATGAGCACAGACAGTTTCTAGTTTCCTGAATGCAGTCGTGCGCGATCTCCATCTGACAGCATCAGGTTTACTACTACAGTATTAAGCACCAGGTTTTCCCTGCCCCCCCCCCAGCAGGTGTTACTTTTTTCCCCAATTCCCTCCCCCTCCTCCCAAAGACAACAGTGAAAACATATTCTCACTGATGTATTTAATTCTAATTGAGATGAATAGAAGGTTGCAGCCACATAATTGAAATCACCATTAAAAAGAACAGATTTTAGCAGGCTGACTTCAGAGGCTGATGGGTTGGTATTGAAGAACAGCCCTCCCAGCCCAGATGACAGTTACAGATGAAATTTACAATTGTCCTAACAACTCAGATGGAGTTTGCCAGCTCTGCTTCAGTTCCATTTCCCATGAAAATAAATGCTGAATCTGACCCCCCCCCCAAAAAAAAAAGATTTAGAATGATCATCTGAAATAAATTATAAATACAATGTAGGCTGTCATGCCAGTTCAGGTAGTTTTCTTCATTCATAGTATATTTACTTCATAGACAGAAAATTCAGTCAAGTCTTTCTTCAGGGATCAAATTTTTAAACTGATTTATAGGGTTATTTTTTTCTTCTTTTTCTTCCTCATTTCTTTTCTCCAGTCATGGCAGTTTATTTATAATCTTTAAGGATAAAACAATAACAGTGAACTAAATATGACTTCTCTTCAGATAGATCATTCTTGGATCTGATTGGAAATTTTATTTTTTTACCTTTCTAAAACTTGAATTTTATTTCATTGAAAAAATCCATTGGTATTTTTTAAATTAAATATTATTTTTATATCAATTCAACTTGAATCAAATTCCTGTTTACTGCTGGAGAGAAATATTTTAATCACATGGCTTAAAGATAATTTTTATCATTCTAAGATGTTGTAATGTCTTTTGGTGCTCTTAGCTACATTACAGGCTGTTTTTTGGCTAAGGTGTATATCCTGTAATGCACCGTATGCTTCATTCTAACTGAGCATCACAGAAAAGTAGTCTAATAAGGAAATCTGACTAAGAAAAAAATGTGGATATGTAAACTACTGCTCCCAGAAGATTTTTTTTTTTTTTTGAACTGACTAGAAATTAAATATTCTAGAGTCTTGTTTCACAAAGTTTGGGAATTATGGAGCTTTTCATTTCGTATATACCTTTCACCCACAGTTAGGGAGAAAAAAAGAGCAATTGGCCAGAGAGAGAAATATTCCCATTTCTTTCTTCATTCATTTTGTTAACCTAATAAATCCTTCTTGACATATGTAGAACAATACCGTTCAGTCAAACAGGATTTGGATGGATACTTGTCACACAAGAATTATCAGGTCTTATGATCATGTTCTGCCATTTTCATTTAATACAATATTTATTAAACATCACATAAAATATTAACCTGCCAGGAAGATTAAATTACTTCCACTGAAAATATTTTTTCCTGAGAATCTCAATTGCTTTATGGAAACATGACTTTTTTAATTTTTATTTTTATTTTTTTGATACATTAACATTAAATTTTTCTTGCTTTCTGTAATGATCTTGCATATGAATGGTAATAACTACTTGTACAACCACATTTTTTCCAATGTACTCTGACTCCCTAGATTTGTAGCTATTTCTGCATTAAGTAGATGGGGCCTGGAGTCATGTGCAGGAGACAGACTTCATATGTACCTTATCTCCACATTTCCATGAAAATTTTTGCAGTCAGCTGGTTTATTGACAAAGTAGTTAAGAAATATGGGTTAAATATATATATATATATTTAAAATCTATACAATTATTTAAATTGTGTAATTAATAAATATGTATATATTTACATAAAATTTCTGAATTTCCTGTATATTAAACAAATAAATACAAAACAACTATGACGTCAGGTAGAGCTTCTTCCTGCTCCTGAAGATAACCTTCCAAAAATCAGAAATATGAGGTTTCTAACCTGACACAGGACAGAATTATGAAGTAACGTAGAAATATTTGCGCTAACTGTATGTGAGCTAATTGGAGCTCAAGAAGAAGCCCAGGTACTAGAACTAAAAATTACATGCTATGGCTGTACTTAGGTGCCAGCTGGGGAGTGTTTCAGCAGTGGAATTCGGTTATCATCTGCATTGTTAGAAATTGTCAGGATGGTCATAAGCAAGTTTTTGGTCTCTTCTTCCTCCACCACTCGTTCACAGATACACTGCATGAGTTAGCATGTATCGGAAGTTTGGCTATGGTCATGCTGTTCGTGTCACTGGAAGAGTTTAGCAATACAAATAGAAGACTTGTTGGTGAATGGCCTCTGCACTGAGCATATCACAGGCACATTTCATTTATTATTGTAAGTGTAACATTTGTAAACTCTTCTACCTTCCATTTTAGAGTGCAAATCATTCCTTCATAAAGTGGTCATCTGGACTTCTGGAGTATAATTTCTCTGAAGGTAAACTGTGTCCAAAAAAGAATGCTTCCAAGAATACTATGAATTTTCGGAGTGGCAGTATGGCATGATTTGACTTCAAGTCAAATTTTCAAGTAAAAAAAAACAGTCCAAAATCCAAGTCTTTTCCTCAGAGTTCTTTAATGGAACAATCCTATATAAGTTCCTTAGGAAAATGAAGAACAATTTTATGCTCCATTCACTTCCTAAATGCTGAGACCCTGTCATGCCTTAGAAAGACAAAACTAGATTTACCAAGAAGCAATAGAAATTATAAATTAATGATAAAGTTCTATTTTCAGTCTTTACAAAACTAGAAATAGTTAAAGGTATTATTGCCTTTGGGAATACTTGCTAACTTATCACAAACTCCCGTAAAGTATACTTATAACAGCTCTTATTTTCAAATCGAACTTTAAATGGCCTTTCTGCAGAATTAAACACTTGAAAAACTTCTCATCATATCAGTTAAAAACAAATCTCCAGTGAATAACTGATGCCATTAAATTGTGTATGGTTGAATAAAGTAATCTTTCAGTAAATCTTAGGGGCAAATTAGTAATAATAAAAATTTCCATTAAATTTTTAATAATGAATTGCTACCTATTTATGAAGTTTACAAATGTTGTTTAATTATAATACAAATATTAGGATGGTTTTCTATGATAAGAATAAACAGGCTTTTTAATATAGCTATTACAGCCCCAACTGAATACAAACACATTTTGCTTCCAAAAGCGACTTCAATATTTGGCTGTTAATCTTCTATTGATTTAATATATTCAAAGTTATAATCCATGGAATCAAGAGTAGATTTAACCTCTGTATAGCTAAAGGAAGATAAAACATAATGTAAATTATAAAAACTATTTAAACCTTTCTGATGCTTTTGCATCAATGTGTGTGACAATACTAATGTTCTAGAGGAAAATATGGCTTAAATAATCAAAGTTTGTTTCCTTTTCAGTGCTGGACGATGGTTTGGAATTTCCACTGTCATTCATGCATCTCTTGGTAGATTTTATCATTTTGATCTGGTAGCTTACCAAATTCCAAGTGGTTCTGAAAAATCCTTCTCAGTGCATTTGCTTGCATGAAGAAACTTGTAGGATTGTTGTCCTATTTGTGAGAGTGGAAAACTTGGCTATTCTCTTTCATTTACCCCTACCCTTTGAAACAAAGGGAAAAGAAGGGAAACTTAGGGTGTAACCTTTGTCTGATGTCAGTATACTCTGACTTTTTTTCTGCCTTGTCTCAGCCTGGTGTAGAAATAAAATTACATTCAGATATTCTGAGCTAAACACAGTTTTTCTAGAATTAAGTAGGACCTGTGGTGGTCACACTTATCTGAAACAAACAAAAATTTGATTCCCATGTTGAATACATATATAGAGATCATACATCCTGGATTTATTGTAAAATAGAAGTAATTACAAAGAATAAAAATTAACTCTGTCTCTTTCCAGACAGTCATTATTCCAGGTTAGTACACAGATTAAAACTAACTGTAGAAAACATTTTAATGTGACATCTTAATTTGCATGTTGTTGAAAAACAAGACTAAAGGACTGAGGCAGTGACTGAGAGAGAGATAACTCAATGAACAGATTTTTCAGCATCAGTTAACTGTATTTTTTGCGTATGCTGAAAACACCAGGTTGGTGACAGATGACTACTTTGGTGACAGATACTACTTTATTTGACAAGAACATACTCTTCCAGGATTTCTCCACCATCTATTGGACTTAATTTTTGCCTTGTGACTTCATTTTTATCTCAGCTTTACCCACATTTTAATGCAAAAAAAGATCTGAAATGAAGGTTTTCCTACATGCTGTATTAACAGATATTTTTTGTTGGCATTAATTATAAAATTATCTATTTTCCAGAGACCATTACTGTGAATCTAATTAATTGATATATGAAACAATTGCTTTCAGTTAATTTAAAAAATGTTAAAAGTTTGCTTTAATTTTCTTCTTACTAGTGCCACCCTTAGATTTTTTCTGCTTTTCAGTAAATTTTGTTATTTATTCTTAGGGTAGTGCTAAAGCTTTGGGTAGTTTCACGTGAAGATTTATAATCCGTCTTTATTCAAATGTTTAATATCTTACAGTCTGTGCAACCTCTTAGAACTGCCAGGATCTTATTTTCTTTTGAAATGTAACCTTTTTCCATACTAAGAAAATAAGAAAAGGCCTCAAATCTGTATTAAAGTGTAATGAACATAGGAAGTCTAGATAAGATAAGCCGCATTTGTTTTGTGTCTGAAAAGTGAAATTCCTCAAAATCAAGCATGGTTTTCTTTCCTTTGAGTAACCACAGAAGATGTTTGTAATAAAAGAATTTCCATTTTGAACTTTCTGAGAAGGTGAAATTATTTGCAGTGTTCACGTAGAAATATTAAAAAAAAAAAACAAGTAAGAATTTTCAGAAGAATTTAAAGGAAAATTTATAGCTAGAAGTGCAAATGGGTTTTGTAACTAGCTGAGTATCTCCGTTATCATTTGGCTTTCTACCAGATATTTTATATAGTTAATATGGGACTTGTTGTATCTACTTACCCTGTGGTAAACTGCATCATGTATAAATCATAAGCAACTGTGATACGTTCCATATTTACTTAAACATACTAAAATGAGCCAAGCTTACTATTCAGCTAAGAAACAGCTACAGTTACTTAGAGAAATAATGTTGCCTTCTTCAGAGGGATTTTATCAGCACATACTATGTTTTGTTATTTAAATAAAAGTGCTCATGTGTGTTGGAAGTACGATATTGATTACACAGTTGGTTTTGAAGTGTAATCTTAAGGAAGAAAAATTACTAACCAATCAATAAAATTAATCTTCCCCCATATAGGTATACCTAATCTATTCAAAATTCTTTAGTCTTGTATGTTAATGTAATTACCTGTGAGTGCTTTGAGCACTATACAAGCTCACCTTAATTTTCTGAAATGTAAGAACTTTTCTAGTGCTTTGTTTTAGTTGTGATGTTGAGTGTTTTTTAAAAAAAATAAATAAACTAGCAGTACATTAAGTGATTGCAGGACCTTTCTTATGGAAAATACATTCAGCAATATGACTGCAGAAGGCCAAGTAACAGCTGAAACAAAGATCTGATTTACTCATAATGGAAGTCAATGCAGTCATAATGACTTTTTTTTTTTTTCTCCTGTTTATCATCTCTACTGAGGGAAAACAGGAAGCACTGTAATGTTTTAGACCAGATAACTGCTCTTGCTTTCATATTTTAAAGCAGACAGGAAGCTGGTGATTTGATGACCTGAAGATTCATCGTGCTTAGGGGGATCTGCATGACTTTGAGCTGTTATACAGAATCCTAAATCATGTCAGTTCCACCCTTGCATTCCTGATATGAATGTTAAAGGGAAGCCTACATGATTTTAGACAGCAAAAGTCTTTGCAGGCACAGTGAAATAATAAAAATTAGCAATGCTATTGTATTATTCCTCTTATCTTTTAATCAACATGGATGTAACTATGTACCTTTACTACCTGAGACAGCTGTTTATGGTTATTTTATTGTAATGAGACTGGGTGAGAATTAACTTAGTTGAAAACTATAGGTTCCAGGGAATATAAATCTGCCGATGCCATACTGTGACCAAGAAAATGCAGTAAATAACATACTTAACGGAAAATTAGTGGCTGAGATGTAGCTTTTCCGTTTAAATCAGGTAAAATGCTAAGAATATGATCACATAGAATTTTACTGGTTTCATTTCAATTTTCCTAAGTTTAGTGGTGACTAGACTGACCTGACATAGCACGATGCCACCGTGCTTCCTAGGCTACAGTTTGAATGCGGTGCCAGGCACACAGGTAGCTTCCACTGAACTTGTGCAAAAAAAATGGAAGTCCTTATTGTAAGGCAATTCTTACCCAAATCACTGTTGAAGTCATAATGCAAAACCACCATAATTTAAAATGGGCTATGGTACACTGTTTTTCTTCCCCGTGTGGCATTGTGTGGCTTCTATTTGAATTTGAACAATAAAGCTTCATTGTAGTCAGAATCCCGTGCTCATCCCTTCCTGAAACAAAGAATTTTGGTATCTAGGGTATGCTTTCTTCAAATAATGTTAAAAAAGGATGAATAACATGTTTTCAAAACAAAATCCTGAAATCTGATTCTATTCAACACGACTGTTATTTTAACAATGTAGTTAAAAAAAAAGAAAAAAAAAAAAGGCAAGTTCTGTGCATTATAGATTTGTTCTTTCAAAGAAAGCATTCTATCAATTGAATGCTTTAAGTTGCTTTAATAAGGTCCGTTGGGAATAAGCTTTCAAAAAAATCTCTGAAAGGTTTGCTTTATAATTTAATATTAAAAGTGGTTATTGGGAAAAAAAGAAAAGAAAAGGAAGAGGAGATTATTTCCATACTTTCTACACGTAACTTACTTACTTAGGAAAATGTAAAATTAACAATGTATAACACTGATATTATTCTTTTTTCCTTTCACCCTGTGTCCTATTATACATTATCCTCATAAATTAACTACTAAATTCAATGTATGCTTACACACCATAGAACAAATTTGTAGAATATAATTTTTAGATATTTCATCATTTAAATCTATGTGCACTGGTGCAAGGAGTAATTCAGTGTCTTGGAAATATATTGGGTAGCTTCCTTATTCAAGGCTACTTACTGTGTTAGAGCAACGGAAAGAGATTTAACGGAAAGCAGTGGTTAAAGTCCTTTGTCTGGGCTAGACTGACTTGGCAAAGCGTGGTGCCACTGTTCTTCTTAGGCTACAGTTTGAATGTGGTGCCAGACACACAGGCAGCTTCAGCTAACTTGTGCAAAAAAAGGAAGTCCTTATTGTAAGGAAATTATTATCCAAATCACTGTTGAAGTGATATCTTCCTAGATATCATAACTTAAAATGGGCTATGGTCCACTGTTTTACTTCTGTGTGGCATAGTTCCCTCTGCTATGTTTTATTCTGAGAAATAATTCCACCAGTTTCGTTAAGAGATTTTGGAGTTACRATTGCTATATGAAGATTTATCCAAATGTCTTACAAATAGTTTTGTCTCCATATTTCATTCTGATTAGTAGTAGTGGTAGTAGTAGTAGCATCTGGTTATTCAGTTAGAGCTGTGCYGAATTTCAGTTTAACAGAGAAAATTATTTGGGGGGATTTTCAGAGAAACATCCCAAAGAAATACAGCATGCAGTGAAACTTTCACTGCTTAGCACTGAGCTAATTTGAGTGAATTTATAAACCTAGTGGGTTATGGAAAGGAAGATACGTTCCTTTGGCCTTCTTCCTGGGACACAGTTGTGCTCTGAAGCAGGGGTGGGAATTTGCCAGCTGGTAATTTTCCTATGCCTTCTACTCCTTGCTGTTCTTTGATTTTATCAATGCCTATTGGGCTTCACACAAATATTGATTTGTCTTATTTTAGGGAGAAACTAATTGTTGAGGTAAGTGTGAAAAATGTATTTTAATTTAAGAGAAACTTCTCCTGAATAAATCCTAGAGAAATTCATTCCTATGTAGAGTGCTATACAGCATTTAAGCTGTTTATGGGGAATTAAATGATACATGGATAAACCCATGTATAAAAGCAGATTCATCCATGCTGGATCTCTGTGCACAGCTGAAATTGCTAGGTTTTGTCCCTGTGAAGCCTGCATTGTGAGGATTTTTATTTGTGGAATCCACCATAGTATTTTATCATTAGTCATATTGTTGCAGAATTTTTTCTTTTGGAAAACATGGAAAAGACATCACTGGCCCAAATCGGGTGCACATGTTTAAACTCATCAGAGAACACTCAATCATCTATTTGCTGGATAACCAAAACCTGCAGGATATTTTACAGTGTGCTTAGGATGTAGCATAGTGTAGGTCACCTCAAATTCACTCATACCCCAAACAGATTAAATAGACAATCACAGTTAGCTGTTTTTATGTTCCTTAGTGAACTGATAAACACTAAATAACCCATCCAGTGCAAGAGATGTTTGTGGTAGCACACTCCAGTGTGTTACTAAAAGATTGGAGGGTGTTTTATCTCTTTGGAGCAAGGAGCTGTTTACTAGCTAGTAAAGAAGAGATGGCAGCCAGCCTAGCAAAGAGTCATCTGGATATTCAAGGAAGCTGAACAAGGATTATTTTAGTTATGAAGAGTGGTCAGCTTAAGGAGGGAATAGAAGGCAATGTGGGAGGAAAAATTAAGTCTGTCTGGATCCCTAAGAGACTTTGAAGATGAGTTTGCCTGTAAGAGCTAATGAAGCGCTCCAAGAGGACCACCACAGCCCATGCATTGACAGAGGAGCTCTCTCCAGCTGGTGTTTTCTGTGACAAACAACCCCAAACAGGCAAGCCGTGAAAATATGTACGAAGTCTGAAATAATAACTATGCTTTATAAGGATTGAACAGCAAGGTAGTTGAGTAAAAAAGTGAGAGACAAAGAGAAATTTTTCTGATTATAGTTACTTGTCTGACTGTGTGGGCTCTCACTTTTTCATAGAAATAAATTTTACAAACTTTTTTTTCCCTTCTGCCTTAATTAAAAGTAAATTTAATGTGATTTAAAGTACCTGGATAAGAGAAAGACATTCTTTATCTATGCGTGTAGTTTGGAACACTCTAGCAGGTATATTAGCTTCCAAAATACTTCTTCCAAAGTGTGCAAAAGGCAATAGTGTGTGACTCCACTCCAGCTGAAGGGGCAGGTGGAAAAATGGCACCAAAAAGGAAAGAGAAGTATGTTCCAGCAAAACATAATAATTGAGAAGGCACAGTAGCATGCAGCGACATGCAATGAGGTATGCAAGCCTAAGCTTCAAGATTTCTAAGCAGCGTGTAACATTTCTGCTGTAAATACTTGTAAATAAATATTTTTTTTAAATTTCAGTGGTACCCATAGATAATTTATTATAGATAAATACTGAAGTTATATGGAGATATTGTCTCTATTTAAAATTTCCCATGCTCAGAGCACTTTTTGTTTTCAGGAAATTAGTAAGTCTGCACAGGCATTCCTTTGAAATACAACAATCTATATATTTCTATATGCAACAGGCTTTTCTAGTGGATCTTCCTAAATATCTTTTCAGGTTTTCATTGCATCTGTTTAATGAGGTCAGATTTCATCATGCATGCCAGTGAAATTGACAGTCTGTTACTTTGTTTGCTGTGCATGATAATATCAGATCTCAGTAGATCCTGATTATTAAAAAAAAAAACCATATCGCTGCTCACAGTCTGTGCATGTCCGTGCATTCTAAAAAGCTCATAATATCAGTTTATTCATTGTTGGTTTTCGCAAATTATAAGGTGATTAACAAACTTGCCAGTGAAAAGGAGTAGTAGTTGCACTTTAATGAAGTGATAGTGATAGTTTTTAATGGCAGAAACATAGCTTCATAAAGATTTGGATATGATGTATAAAGACAAACTAGAGTGATAGTAAATGGTCTATTACAGGACTTCAGGGCGGGCTTTAGTATTCAGATCAATTGAACTTAAAACTTTCACTAATAATCTGAAGGGGTAAATGACATATTAATTAGAAATCTATGATAAAAGCACTTCTAGTATTATATACTTGCATAACTCTTAATCATCTGATGTATTGCTGTATGTCTTTCATTAAAAGAATTGCATGCCATGTCAATGCAGGACATCTTAAATTGCATTAAAAACTGGTTCAATGCCAATCTCAAAATATGTGGCTGTAAATAAGGGGATATCAATAGATTGAGCTTTGGTTACAAGGGTGTGTCAGAGACAGATACTTCATCCAGTCCTATTTTGTCAATGACATATACTAGGATAAAAATGACATAATAATTACAGATCATGTAAATAAAAAAAAAAAAAAAAAGAGGTAACTAGTCATTAGAGAATGATCTGAATTGTCTATTTACATATTCACAATACAAAACACCATGTTTCTTATTGAAGTAAATGTAGATTGGGTAGTGTGGGTGTACATTTGGGATCTACCAAATCTGGTTATGTCCATTAAATGGGAAAGTATCCCAATAAGTACTGACCTAAGAAATGTTTAAGAGGTCATTATGTAAAACTTCTTCAGAATGAGACCTGTGTAATGCCATGGGCAAAGGTTTGACAAATACAGTGTATGAAAGTAATTGAACAAAGGAAATAATGACTAGAAGTTGGGAATCAGTTGCTTTCAGCACACAGGCCTGACCTCTCCTACAGATTTCTGTGCTGGTTGCTCCCTTCAAGAAAGATGTGCAAATGCTGACTGTTCAAAGTAAGACTGCAAAGTGATGCAGGGGCTGAAAAATAAGGCTCACCAAATAAGACTAAAGGAATTTGTCTTACTAAAGAATTGGAGAGGTGACTTGATCACCATCTATATAAACTTGCACTTGAAATAATATAGTTGATTGTGAAGACAGGAGATTTTTCCTTTGTATGGAGACAAGACAACAAGATCCAAAGGCTTACAACTGAAGCTAGACTTAAGATCTCACCTTTGATATCTCTGAAAAAATATATTATTTCCTAGCAGTAATGACATTTAAATTTACAAAATTATGAAGAAAAAGGTGGATTTACAACATTGTAAAATACAAATAGACCGTGTGTGTATATATATGAATTATTGGTTTTCTGTTCAGTTTCTGGGACAATTTTTATAGTCTGTAAGTGGAGTCAATTTGGTATTGATCCTTTTAATCCTAAAATTAATAAGTGTAAGCACTTTCTTGTTTCCTCTTTTCCTACAGTGCCATAACAAGGATTTTATCTCTACTGCTCTCAGCATTCTCAGACCTCTTGAGTTTAATTGCTTGGGCAAGATGCTTTCAAGCAGAGCAGAGCTAGCACTCTGCCTTTGGTAGTGATGGTCAGGGGCCAGAGTACTAACTAACTACTTCCCCTCTTGTCTTTGACCAGAGCGTCAATGGAAGTCACTAGTGTCATGCCTAATATTGCTTCACCTTGGAGCTTCCCTCTTGATTTTTATCTTTCACCCAAATGAATTGCTCCTAAATTATATCTTCTGTGATACCTGCCAGAAGAGTTCTGATGTTATTGTTCCTTCCTCTAAAGCCTCAGCTTTGGGAGTGGAAGGCAGGTGCTTTGTAGTTGAAAAGATAACCTGAGTTGTTAAAGTCTCATTAAACAACTGCAAGTGATATTGTCAGCGATATGCTTTAAAAATTATCTTACTTTAACTAAGATGCAATGCCTGATGACAATTTTCTCAAATCCAGTGTGATGCAGAATGACCCAGCTGCATTGTTCTCCTAATCAGTAATTGTGTTTCCGGGGCTTGTGTACAGGAAGTTACTTGTGAACTCGTAAAATTATCTTGAAAGGAAGTATTTTGCTGTACCGATATAGTGATAGTAATACAAAAGTAAATATTGATAAAGGTAGTAAAATCGTGAGTCTTCTACAGCTTAGACATTCTTATGTATAATAATTTTCCTCTCAACACCATTCCTTCTCCTTCCCCCCACCCTGTTTAACAGCAAGTAGACTTTTGTTCTGCAAGCGTGCTATCTCTTAACATATAACCAGATCTATAGATAGGAAAGAGAATTAATAGCATGTTTCCAGTGAGTGGCTTGTTAATTTAATTTTACTAAATATATAATATTATATATAAATATAGAATTATATATAATACCACGTTTGTTGCAGTAAAAAGTTGGCTGGGAGGCAGTGGCGGAGCATAGCTGTAGGACTGGAGCAGAAAGTGAAGTCAAGGGGATTCAGTCTTGCAACATTTTGTCTGTGGGCGGAATCTTGTAGACTCAGACAAATGCTACCAATTTGTAAAGGTCTCCTTAGAGAGACTGCATAAAGTGATTAACATCCAAGAAAAGGCAGTTTATAAAGTTTTGGTTCTAAGATGAATCTTACAAATGTAATTTCCTTTGATCTGAAAAAACCTTAGTTAAAAAAAAGTAATTTCAAATATATTTAAAAAAAAATATGTGAGTTTCTGTTTTTATTTATATTATTGTTAGAATGGGTAATATCTTTCCAAACACGAAGAACCTTTTATTTGTCGTTTGTTTAAGATTGCTTGGTGTAACGTGATTATAAAGATGGCTGTCTCTGTGATAGTTGATGGGATTTACTTGAATATGACTTTCCTTCTGTTAATTTCATTGTCAGAGTCCTGGATTGAATTTTTATTTTATTTTTTTAGGCACTGAATTATATTTCTTATTTCTCTCTGAAATACTTCAATATAAATTCTACCTTGAATAAAAAGGAAGTGTTCTTTTATTTTCTAACTTTAAGTACAGGGAGTCTGTTTCTTGGGTGAAATGTAATGCAATGGAAGCCCTCTACCTTTGAGCAAAGCTTGATTTAATAAAATCAAAGTTAAAACTATCATGGGAACAAATAAACAAACAATCCCTTCCTCCTTTTGTGCGAATTCTGTCTGCATCTGTTACTTTATGAAAAACGATTTCTATATTCTTGTGGTAATAAGGCATTTGAAATAGTCCAACTTTTGGTAAAGATGCTTTAATTGATCTCAAGAAAAGTTTTACTAAACTTCGTTTGTTTATGTTATCCCAGCTGAAAAAAAAAAATATATAACGAAATATTCCAAATTTTAAAAAAATTATGAGATAGCACAAAGACAGTGAAAATTTAATAATCCAATAAGAAAGTGTAAGACATATTTCACGAGAAAGGACATTTCATGCTGTTATAAAATTAGTTTCCAGATGTTATACACCTACATGGGAAAAAATGAATGCTGATAATAAAAGTTATCTTTTCTTGATCAGTACGAAATATTTTAATTCTAAATTGTAAGTAACTTTTTTTAGTTCCCTTCCTATATATAAATTCTGCTTTGTTCTCTCTAAAAATCTTGCCATTTTACTACCACATATGCTTTAGATACTTTCAGCTTACATTACAAATTGCATTAGTCTTTCAGTGCTTTTCACAGAACAAACCCATTATACTTACTGAATTAAATTTTTACTCATAAGATCATTCTTATTAACATTTAATATATTACTACTTTTTAATACTAAAAACTTTTTCAACCTGTATTCTATGTTGCCAAGATCCGCACCAGAACCCAATGGCAATAAAAATCACAATGAAAGTTCTTTTAATAGTAGAATTATTAAGTAAATGATATTAATTTGAGTTTATACAACTAAGCAAGACCTCAGTTGTTTAAAATTTTATTTCAAATTCAAGAAGGTTCCACAAATTTCAGATTCTGCTGATGTTTTACAATGTGTTCTACTTAATCCTGCCACTTTTGTCTCTTGTTTGATAAGAAATAAGCCTTTAAGTCAAAAATAGACAAGATACTTCCCTATGTAATAGAAGGTATGCCCTTCTACTTTCTTGATTTGCTATGAGGTACACCTTGAACAAGCTGATCTAAAAGCATTACTGCATCATATTTGGTTAATTAATAAATTTTGCTATATGTCTTTAAAGGGAAGAAGAATAGCTTAACAGAARATGACCCATTTCTGCCATCACCTCTCAGTTCTAATTTGTCCTACTCTTATGTTTTATTGAATCATATACTTTCACTGTGAATTAACACACATAAAATGTGATTGGAATCTATAAAAAAATACAGACTTGATCCAATAAACAATATAAGGACAAAGGGCACTAGGAATTAGGAGTTAAGTTTTAGTGACAGGACTTTGCTTGCATTGGATCATAGACTGAAGATTTGTAGAAAAGACCAAGAGAATTAGGAGTGAGTTAACTCAGTTGTTATCAATATGTCTTTAACGTCAGTTAAGACAGAGTTGTTGACTCTTGGCTGATTTCTGGGTACTAAGAACAAGGAAGTCCTTTACTTCATTTTGTTAAAACTAATTAGAAGAATTCCCTGTGATTTTCATGCTCCTCTTTCCTAAACTGTGGAGCAAAACTGGTTCATGAAGTCAGTTAAAAATAAAAAGTAAGAGTAAATAAATAAATAAAAACCTATGGAAAACATAATTCCCAGCCATAAGAACCATACGAGTTTATTGCAAGGTGTGAATTTTTGAAAATATCTGTGTTTGGAGGAAGAATTTTATATCTATTCCAGTCCTTTATCATTAAATTCTAATCTGTCTAACTACAGTCTTTATTTTCTTCCTTCTGGTCTGGCTTTTAAGTTCACTATGTCACTGTCTAAGTTCAATTACAAAAAGAATTTCATGCCCCTGGACAACAACAAGGTAGTTAGTAAGCACAGAGAAAATTTGGCTTTTTGTACTCACTTCCTGTTCTTCATCTTTAGGACAAGAGGAAATGGCCTCAAGTTGCACCAGGGTAGGTTTAGATTGGGTATTAGGAAAAATTGCTTCACCGAAAGGGTTGTCAAGCATTGGAACAGGCTGCCCAGGGAAGTGGTGGAGTCACCATCACAGGAGGCGTTCAAAAAACATGTAGATGTGGCACTTTGGGAGATGGTTTAGTGGGCATGGTGGTGTTGGATTGATGGCTGGACTTGATGATCTTAGAGGTCTTTTCCAAGCTTAATGACTGTATGATTCTGTGATTCTGTGATTCTATGATCCCTCCTTGGCATGAAATAACTGCAATTGCGAAACAGGGATGGCTCCTTGAAAGGAAGGAAATGTAGCATTGTATGTTTTTTGTTAAGGTAAACATCACACGCCTGATGTGAATAGTATGTTAGGAACAACTGAATGCTAAGTGTCAGAATTCTGTGCTGAATTTGTGTGAACCACAATTTACAAAGGCTAACAATTTTATCAGAAGACTAGAAGATTTTGTTTAAAATTCAAGAAAATTACCATCCCTGCCATAATGGTTATCTTCTTGATAAATCATTCTTTACATTCTTTACATTACATACATGTTAAAAAAGCCTAAAGACTTTTCTTTTTTTATCTTGGCCAATCAGCTCCCGTCCTTCTTCCTCCACCCCCCTCCAGGAAATAGCTGAAATCTGTTGATGAAAACTCATGTTTAAACAAAAAGAAAACCAAAACCAACCAACTAAAAAAAAACCCCAAAACATCCTGGGCCAATCACCAATAAAATTTGAACTTTAAGGGTTAAGATTTTTCAAAGTAACAAGCAGCTGAAAATGGCTAGAAAACCTCAGCAAAGCAAAGCACTGTGAACTTCTATGGCTCCTATATGCAGTTCAAATGGAATATGTGGAAATGCCTAAAAGTATTCTACAAAATTAACTGAAGTGTGGAAAAGGGTAACACTGGTGGCCCAGAACTGCTTCAAGGAGCTCATAGAGGCATGCATGAAACAGTGCAACTTTTCTAGTTAGTTGTTTTTAAACTCTTAGCTACAAACGGGCAGCAGTAGACCCAAGAGGAAAAAGTGCTTAGGATCTCTGAACAAAAATAACTTATCCCTGTTCAGGAAACAAATGCAAAGGGAAGCATACAGCAGCAGCAACCACAGGACAGTTTCATGTTAAGTGACATTGCATATTGTGTAGTTAGAAGGCCTGAAACTAACCTGATCTAATTGTCTGTAAATCTATCAACCTGACTTCTCCTCATTATTCTTATCCTCATTGATCAAGAGTTCACCATAATTGGGATCAACATAATGGTCAATATCTCTCAGCAAAAGAAAGAGAGGGGCACGTCTCTTTTTATCTATGTCACATGAATCTCATTAGATTCGACGAATCTTTTGAAACTAATTACAAGCTGGCACATGGACTGAGGAATAAATTACCACAATTAACATATTTAAAGGTTCTATTAAGTAAAGGGAGACATGTGCTCACTCTTAGGGAAGATTAAATATCTTCTGTTGAAAACAGTAGATGGGGTCAAGGATATTTGGTCTTCACAATAATAGGAAAAGGAACACTTTGAAGTCCACATGACTGAATCATAGATTTAATAAATACCTATTGGAGGGTAGTTTATGTGGCACCTTTTTTTGAGGTTTTAGCAAGTATTAGTCCTGTTGATACAATATGATGTATCTCTTATTTTTAAAAAGTTTCAGTCCTTTTCATAAAGTTTTTGATCCCAGATATTCATTTATTCAAACCTGAATGTGTTAATGGCAGCAAAGTTGATCCTTTCTAAACATTGCAGCTTTCCCACCTGTGTGGGAAAGATGAACATTAATAAACCTATTAGAAACTCCCAGAGTTACTATTTCTTCTATTCTGTTCCACTAAGACTGCATTTCCAGTTCTCCCTAGCTAGTCTACTTCTCTGATGATTAGGTGTTTAGCTTTCCCTAACTGAGGAAAGATTGCTAAACTTTCTTCGATTTGTTTTTGTTGTTGTTTTGTTTTGTTTTCATGTGTCTTACTGGAACAGATTTATTTTATTAACATTAAAATGTTTATTACTGTGCTCATTGGGCACTCAGTATCTTCATTGAGTCCTTGATAAAGCTGAAGATCTTAATAGTTTTTTAGGGAAGTCAATCATTATAATAATTTTTCCTTCTTTGCTACCTATGTTCTGTTTTACCAGAAGTTCAATAGTTTATTAAGAAATTGGTAGTCCTTGTTTGTTCAGAAAGTTTTGAGTAAACTACATTTTGAGGAAAAAATGTATACAACAATATAATAGCTGGAATTAATTTCATTAAAAAGTTAAATAAGTGAAATTGTAATATGTTAATTTGTGTATGCTCTTGTGTTGGGATGTTTTAATTTTAATTAATRTATGTCTTGAATAAAGTGAATGTCTCAATGTAGTACAGGTACTTTTTAGATAATTATGAACAGAATCCTTATTGAATGTCAGCTTGTAGTAACTAAGCACTGGACTCTGACATTTGCTTATTTAAAGCTCAAATTGAAATGCGTGAAAATCTGTGAGTTTATATTATGGATCAAACTGAAAATTTAGATGACAAACAGCAGCCTGATGGTTACGTTCAAATTAAAATCAGTGCCATATATTCTTGATGTTGCAAAAGAAAAAAGTTTTGTGCCTGTAAATGACATTCTGGTTTTTTCACTACATGGAAATGAAAATACACACTTACGCATCTGAAGAAATAAATCTCGGGTTATCCCAGTACTTTACTATTTTTATTTTTATTTTAGGAAGCTACTGCTTTGGTCAAAGACACAAAATTTATTTGATCAACCATAGTGTTATAAACATAACTGTGATAMCTGCTTTACTACATGATATCCTATATGAACTCCATCTGTTGTAGATCATATGGCATGATCTGTGTAAATTATGGTACCGCTGTATGAATAATTTCTTGGTTTACTCTGAATTTGCATAATGAGATAGTATTTGAAGCTGGAAGAGAAATGATAGGCATACTTTGTACATGCAACACTTATAGTTTTATTCCTATAAAATGCCTCAGTTGCTTTATAAATTTGTTTAAATCTGCACTGGAATTATGGTATATGGAAAGGCATGACTTATATAACTTGAGTAACCTTTTTCATTTGGTGATGAAACAGGTAATGTATTTTTGTTTATATATCCTTCTCCCATTTGCACATTCTTTTTTTTTTTTTTTTTTACCAGTTCCACTTCAGCTTTTCACCTCTTATTCACATATTCACAGAGTAATGCCTTTCTGTCCTATTAAATACTACTCATTTCAGACATTGTTTTTTAAATAGATACTGTTACAGCTCGTGTCAGTATACTGCAGTAGCCAAACCTAGCATTTCACAACTATTCCTCACTCTTCTCATTGTACAGATGCTGTACTATGACTGTGTAGGCCTGAGCTTGATTTTATTCTCTAGAAGGTCTCTACATCAGCATCACACAATTAAATACATATTCTTTCCTTCACAAAGCCTTATTTGATACCAGATTTTTGTGCATATTACAGAAACCTATGGTTTGTTTACATTTTTGGTATCCTTAGATATTGTTTAAAAAAGAAAAAAAGATTTATCACAAAACCCTAATAAAAGCTATATGATGCATGGCTTTTAACTAAAATTCTTTGTTTTGAAACTCATATTGGAATAGACTACATAAGTAGTCATTTAGCCTGGAGAAGCTATGTGAAATATCCCTAGAAAGCCCTAGATCACCTTCAGCAGTGAGCTCTGTTCTGTTGTGCAGAGGAAGGGTGTCCAAGAGAAATGAAGAGCTGAACAGTAGCATGTGAGAAAACACTGAATTCAGTGTGTCATTGTGTAGTAGGTCTTCCATGGTAGGTGAAACCATATACAATTGTCATGCTGTACAGATTATGTTTTAATTTGCTTTTATTAAATTTGGGAAAGAAGATGATACTGACCATCTGATTCCTGCCAATTTCTACAAGTGTTTTGGATTTAATTCTGGAATTCTTACTAAATTTTGAGTTACATTGCACACTGTAAGCTGCAACAAGAACATGTTTTAAGCAACATGTGCTTCGTAATTAAAAAATAAGTTGATATGAAGTTATTTTCCTGAAATAAAGCATAGCAGCTGTTGTAAAATAAATGTATAATTACTCAGGGTAGATCTATTTGTGATACATTACTCTAATAATTATTGTGTAAATGCAAGAAAAATGTCTTACACTGTTGGATTTTGGATAACATCTTGTTATATTCAACTGTTTATGTACCTTTTTATTATAAATTGTGATTGACATAAATTATTATAGGATAAATACTATATAAGTGCTCAATGAGCTGTTCTGGGAATGTCTCAAAGCAATATATGAGTTTCACAGAAATATGTGTATTAGACCATCTGGGCAGAATAATGCAGTACTATTGATTCCTTTTTAACTGGTACATGAGGAGGAAAAAAAGGTGAAATTGTAGTGAGCAGAAGCAAATAATACAAAGGCAGCTGTCTCATCCATCCAGTGGAAATGTTTTGGGTTTTTTTCCTTCTGAATTAAAAAGTTGTGAGAACTTAGACAGACCCTGGGGTGTTGTAAAAATAGTGTATCTGTTGTTGTTTATCTGCTAGTGCTTGTAAGTATTAATCACACGGTCTTATTCTTGGTGATTCATTTCGCAATACATGCCACCCTTCACCAGAAGAGCAAAGTTGAAAATATGAGGCATATGAAGGTGATAAGACATTCTATTGCGTCCAGCTCTGGAGTCCTGAATACGGGAAAGACATGGACCTGTTGGAGCGGGTCCAGAGGAGGGCCACAAAAATGACCAGAGGGATGCTACACCTCTCCTGTGAAGAAAGGCTGAGAGTTAAGGTTGTTCAGCCTGGAGAAGAGAAGGCTTCAGGGAGACCTTATTGCAGCTTTTTAATACTTAAAGGGGGCTTATAAGAAAGATGGGGACAAACTTTTTACAGGGCCTGTTGCGACAGGACAAGGAGGAATGGTTTTAAACTAAAAAAGAATAGATTTAGACTAAATATAAAGAAGAAATTTTTTACAATGTGGGTGATTAAATACTGGAACATGTTGCCCAGAGAGGTGGTAGTTGCCCCATCCCTGGAAACATTCAAGGTCAGGCTGGAGGGGGCTCTGAGCAACCTGATCTCGTTGAAGATGTCCCTGCTGATTGCAGGGGGGTTGGACGAGCTGACCTTTAAAGGTCCCTTCCAACCCAAATCATTCTGTGATTCTGTTCTTCTATGATTCTAGATCATGTACATAGATATGGGAGGAAAATGCCTTCCTATTCTCTCCTCTTAAATTTCATCTTGGTATCTAGGCTTACAATGTAGGCTGTGACAGCAGAACAAGGATCTGTGGCACTTCTCCCTTGCATCGGCAGTGTAAGTAGCTCCCTGTGTGAAACACAGCAGCATCATACTCTTTCTGGTGTAGTTTATGACTAATAAGTTCTTTTTATTTTCTGTGCTGTAAAGAAACCTTTCACTAATGAGATCCTTTTCTAAGACTTACCAGAGCAATGCATTTGATCATAAGATGAAATCTTGTTTCCCTTCATTATTTTTCTTCTTCTGTGCTTACCAGTTGGAGAATTTGTCCCAAGTAGCACAGCCTCTTTCACCATTATAAATCTAATCTGTGGATAATGAAGTGAAAAATGAGCTTGCAGTTAGACAATAAAGAGTAGTTATAAAATTTTGCAGTTTGTATTATAGAAGGCAGAACAGGAAATAAATTTATGAAAGTAAACAATAATTTTATTTGTTCCTTTCACATGAGTGAGGTACTCTGAATTTGGTAGAAGTATACGTAAGCTTATTAAAAGCAATTAATATATCATCTTTTTGTAACAACTGGATATTATTTGAGAGATTTGAGAGAACTTACTGTAGCAGTCGCGATCGGTATCAGGCCTTATCTTTAGGAAGAGTTTTGCTTAAAGAACCAAATGAACAAACTTTAAAAAAATATATATTTTTTGAAGGTGATAAAAAAAATCCCCTTGAGACATTCATATAAAAGTCTTGCTGCTAATTAGAAATATCCATAATTATTCAGCAGAAACACTTAATTATCACTGAGTCAGGAAAAGATTTTATATTAATTAATATTCATGATTTTGATAGTGAAAATCTGGTAGACAAACGGAAGGGTTAGAAGAAGAAGGACTCTCCTGTGACTTGTCACTTATCAGTTGCATCCAGAGAATGTGTTTGTCCTAAAAAGAACCATTTCATAAAGACTAATAGTTTACATAATTTCCTCCCATTTTCTAAACAACAGATGCCAGCACAGTGTAGCTAAGGAAAGACTTGCTTACACTTCTTCTAGTGTTTTAAAGTCAGTCTTCTTTCAGCTAAAACTAGAACAGATATTGATTCTCAATTTATATTTTTCAAATTTAAATGGAGAATGAACACATGCCCTGTATAGTAATTGAGCTGGAGAGGCATTTAACAACCAAAGTATTGATTAGCATTTGCTTGCTTATGCACCATTGATTGCGAACTGCAGTTAAGTCTTCTTTTTCTGAAACACTCAGGTTTCATTCTGTATGATGTTAGGACTTGCATACTAATAACTCTGCAGTAATGATTTTGTGCTGTGTCTTTATCAAACACGCATACCATTGGCAAAGCAAAAGATCTTCCATTTTGTCATTTTTACAGTGCTTAAAAGGGATGAGATTATTTTTTATTTAATTTGGTTTGGGGTTTTTTTTGAAGAAATAGCTATATTTAATGTGATTGTACATTAAATGTGATTGCATAGACCTGTGCTGGCATCAGGTCTAAAGAAAATAAAGAGCATGTGCTGAGGCTGTAGCTTCACGTTACAATGAGGACTAGAAGGCGTCAGTTGCTATTCATGTAAATGATAGTGAGCGAGCTGTGAACCATTTATCAATATGATCTCAGAAGCTAGGTTAGAAGTGGGCAAGTACAGCTAGTTGAGGAACATAATAAATTATACCCTGGTAGTTGCATGACATATTGGGTTTAAAAAAAAAAAAAAAAAAGAAGAGCTGCCTCAGTACTGATACTTTTACATATAATACAGCAAGAGGAAATATTTAGAGATGTGCTGCTCTCAGTTACAAGGTTGATTCAGATATTTTTATACTGTTGTCTTTGGTTACAGTTCTGGTAAGTGGTGTTCTTTGTATTAACCTAAACATGGTACTTTTCACTGGCAGATAATTGTGATGATCAGTTGGTGTCTGCTTTGCCTCAGTCATCATTCAGCAGTTCATCAGAGCTGTCTAGCAGTCACAGCCCTGGATTTGCAAGGCTTAATCGAAGAGAGGGTGAGTGCATTTTATTGGTTGATTGATGTTATTTTTTTTACAAGTTTTTTTTAAGCATTTTTGTATCTGTGCACAATGTTGAAATGATACATAGTGAGCATATTCTGGGTTGTTGGGGCTGGAGAGAGTTATGTTGGTTGTTTTAAGGAGAATGGGAAGGTAAAACAGTCTGAAAGAATTCACTTTGCCATGTACACTAAGTTTTTCATGGTAAAATTATACGTTCAGATACTTGTGAATGTTTTACTAATTTTAGTGTAAAGGATTCATCCTGACTTAAACCAAAATCTTCATGTGATTTTCCAGCATAAAATGTAGACAGCTTTGGACATACATTTGTGCCTGCTCCTAAACCAAAATTTAAATTAATTTTGTTTCTTAACAAGGCAATAATAGCATAAATAATCTCTTTTCTCTTAGAGGACTGTTGTGGTTTAACCCGGCAGGCAGCCAAACACCACACAGCCACTCGCTCACTCCCCGTCCCCCGCCCCAGTGGGATGGGGGAGATAATCAGGAACAAAAAAGTAAAATTTGTGGATTGGCATAAAGGCAGTTTAATAGAACAGAAGAGGAAGGGATAATAATCATAATCATAATCATAATCATAACAATAATGGTAGAATATACAAAACGAGTGATGCACAATGCAATTGCTCACCATCCACTGACTGATAATGGAGCCACAATCGCTACTTCCTGGACCACGCCCCCTATTTATATACTGAGCATGACATCTTATGGTATGGAATACCCTGTTGGACGGTTATGCTCCCTCCCAGTTCTTTGTGCACCTGGCAGAGCATGGGAAGCTGAAAAGTCCTTGACCAGTAAACTGCTTAACAACTAAAAACATCAGTGTATTATCAACATTCTTCTCATACTAAATCGAAAACACAGCACTAGGAAGAAATTTAACTCTATCCCAGTCAAAACTAGAACAAGGGCAAACAGAAGAAGTGCAAACGTATGAATGTCATTTACGTTATTCTCTAAGGTAATAAGGGTAAATGGAGATTCCATTTGGAAAGACAGGACCAGATATTCCGGAAATATTTTTGAGAAACTTTTTTATCTTCTACTTGGCAATTTAAAATCTTGATTATTGTAATTTTATTTCTTCACTGAGCCTAGTATTTTATTACGCTTATTCACTGACACTATGGCAAACTACATGACTGGCATATGGTCCAAATTTTTACTAAAGGAAGGAAACTTGCTTGTTAGGTTACTATTTATGTTATACCTCTACATAAATCTTCTGAAAGCTCTGTATAATTTCTAGTTTTCTTTGATATGGTAATTAAACATATATTTTCAGTCTTTTTGGTCAATTTTGAGACACTTTCTTTCATTAAATGCAATTAAACTTTGATAGCATTGTTATTTTTGTCTTTTCTGACATGTAGCTAAAAGGTTTAAACATTTGGGTGTATGTCAGAATATCTGGAGATTACCCATTTTAGCTGAAGTTTAGTGGTAACTCAAATCTCTATTTTGTGTCAAGGATACTGTAGGAATTAGAAAAAATAAATTTCTTTTAATTACTATAAACATGTTTTCTGTTCCTAATGACAAGTCTTATACTTTCTGTGTGAAGGACATCTATTCTGAAGCTTTGTGACAGTATCTATTAGATTATATAAAATCTGCCAGAAAAAAAGGCTTTAAACTGTCAAGACATACCACATTAGACTTTGTGCTGTGTTTGTGGTCTATTTGTAATAATTAATTATGTTAAAAAATACATGTAAATACATTGAACATTAAAAAGAAAAAAATTAACTTTGAAATACTGAGAAATCTCAGTCATCAGCCTCATTAGGCAGGTATCCAGGAGCTCAGTCATTCCTGTCAATAACATAGTTAAGGCAATTTTTCCTCTTTTTTTCCCCAGCCTATCAGCAAGGTTCTTGGTCTTAACATCACAGTGTTAATCCTATAGAGGAATAAATATCTTTAGGAAGGATTTTATTAAAATGTGGCAATACGGTGTTATTGGTAAACAAAATCCCACTTGTTGACATACCTAAAAATAATACTCTGTTTTAAAATTATGGCTTTCAAAACAGCTGAAGTGTGTGTTGAAATGAAATCAACTAAGATATTCAAGAGTGTATGTTACTTTTTCAAATAATCTTTGTCTGGTGTTTGTAAACCAACCATGATCCACAGCATAGTGTAAGTTCAAAGAAGTTATGAAGCTCAGCTTCCCACCTATTGGTAAGCTGTCTGACAACATGAGCATGCAGTGGCTCGAGCTGCTATACAGGCTTATGGAAGAAGGAGCTTCTATGGGTGCTGACTTCTGTTTAATTATTACCCGTGAGGAAGCAAGAGAGAAACTGACTCAAAGGTGCAGTCCTGGGAGACCTCACTGAAATATTGTGTCTTGGGTCACAATCTAATGTTAATAATTCAGCATTAATGCAATGAGAACCATGCTGGTTATTTAGAGACATTCAAATACATCTAGTTCCCCTTATATATTTAATTATTATATTTTATATCCATGTATATAATTGATAAGTATGTAAATTAAATGTTAAGAACACTTTGTACTGGCAAAAGTATTTCCATTCTTGGATCACCATGATTTACTGGAACATTTGCTATGTACTGATAGATAGAAACTCAATAGTGAAGAAGAAATATCCCGATCTATTTCATTATCCTAGTGTACAAATATGATAAGCATGAACTTCTGTTTAGAATGAAGTTGTGGTATTAAAGACAATTATTATTGTGGAAGCACTTACCTTAATTTGAAGTAATATGTGCTCTTAGAATCTTAACTAACATGAGTTGTCATCAAAAAGTATATTGGTCTTCCCAAAAATGTACATTTAAAAACTTTTTTCATTTGGCTCCTTTCATGTGCTATGAAGTTGTTTGTATCATGTTAGCATGCATTTTTTAGATGTATGATTTCCTTCACATTGCCCTGTAGTGTGTGCACACATTAGAAATGTTCATAACTTCACATCTGGTATCTTTCCATCTCATGTATGTACAAAGCAGCAGGTTGCCTAATTAGAAAATTGCTAGCTCTCTGCCTTCTCATTCCGTGTACCTCAGGTTCACAGTACTCAACAGGGTACAGATTTGAATGTCTTACTTATTTTTCATGTTCAAATATTTTGTTGGTCTAATAACTGATAACCAGACTGTTTGATTAGGTACCTTTTAGTTCATTTAGACATAATTTTAGAGAATTGCGTAGACGAGGTGAGATGAAAAATTTCTTCAGTCTTCAATACATTAATCTTAAATAAATTAGTCTTAACTTGTATTTTCTTTTTTTTCAGTGAGAGTAGAGACTCAGTACTTGCTATGGAACAAGGAATACCTTTTCTGTACTGAATCTGTATTTAACTCTTTTCTGTGAATTTTCAAGGGAAAATCTGGCTATATTTGTAGGTGTGTATACATGAAAGTTTTATTTGGGTGGAACAAAGCAAGTCATTATACATACATAGTTAATAAATGGGTTTAATCACACAAGAAATGATTGTTAAACTATATAGACTGAAACTGTTAAACTATATAGACTAGGAGAATATGACTTGGATTGCTGTGCTGTCAGTGATGCTATGGAAGCAATGAACACATCATTACAGTTTCAAAATAAATTGTCTGATAATTGTAAATGGGTTTGCCTTTAATATAGATAGTTCTCTACTTTGAATAGAACCAAATCATTCATTCAGCCGAAGTTAGTGTTTGGGAGTGATTGTGACCTTCTAACATTCAATTTAGACAAGCAGATTATGATTATAGTCCAATAATATACTTGGCTGTTAAAATGCCAAAATTAGGGAAAATTGAACACAATTTAGATAGGAAAAAGTACAGTGTTTTTACACAGATTACTTAGGAGTCAAACTGTTGTAATTCATCAGTAAAGAAATAAAACAAATATGCAGACACTCAACTGGCAAAGAAAGGGTAGAAATTTGCAGGAAATTTATCAGGAATGTGGGAAGTTGCACTGAAGCGGGGAATAGTTCTTTGACCATATAGCTTTGTGTTTACTAAGTGTAGAAAATTAATAGGAAAAGTTGAAGGGATTGAGGAGAGAATGCTATAGTTTTAAAAAAAGTACAGTATGGAGTTTAAATGAAGACATAATAAAAATTGTGACAGCAGAGACAGATTAGTAAAACAACTAACTGCGATTATGTTTCAGCTCTCTGTAAAGGAAAAGGATAATGTGGTTGAACTACATAATGACAAAAAAAGCTTTTTCGGTCCATTAACAACTAAGGAAAATGATAACATCTAGGAATAACTTGTTAAATATTCTTCAAACTTTTAATTATTATTAGTTCATTGGTTTCCTGAAGCTTTTCAAATATTCACTACTCAAGAACAGCCAATGAATACTCCTGCTAACTGCTGAAGTAGTTACTCTGACATCAGCTCTGCTTGCAATAATGAAAAAGTAGACAGAAGAGTCAAGTAACAAGAATTAAGTAAAAAAACCAAACATTAATAGCAGTCATATGTTTAATGGAAAAATAAATCTTATAAAACCCTGATTTAATTATTTGAGGTTAGTAGACATAAATGCAGCGATTTAATATATGTGGAATTTTCCTTTTGGCCTAATGTTGCATGAATTTTAATTTTAAATAATAGCACAATATCAATACAGTCCAAGTTAAATGGATTAAGATCTAGCTGGTTGATGTCAAAAGGCGTTTATCATTACTGTATAAAGATGTTTCCACAAAAGTTCAGAGGAAACTCTAAGGCCAACTCTTTTGAATACTTTTTTTGGTTATATACAAGTAAACACAAATGATTTATGATTAAATGCATAAATGACCTGAAGATTGGTGAAATGGTAAATAATAATTGCAAAGCAATTATGCAGAGATATGGTAATCAATCTACCTATTGAAATAAGCATTTTAACAGGATGAGTTATAAAGTGTTTAGAAGAAAGAACAGAGGTCATACTTATCAAATAGGAACTGCATCCTACAAAGTTGTGACTCTGAAATTAATCGAGGAGTTGAGCTGCATTAGAATTAACCACTAGCATATTATTTAGCCAAAAGAAGTAATGAAGGTTTTGTATATACAAATAAAAGAAAGGAGTTCTTACTGTCCGTATAGCTACATACTTTATCACCGAACTGTGTTGTAAAATTCTGGATCCTGAAAGGCTTGTTGAAAAACTAGGCTGTTTTTCTATGCCAATTCCACCACTCTGAATAAGTGATACAAAAAAATGTCTAGTGGAGGTGCTTTTTTTTATGTACCTTTCCACATGAGGCTAAAAGAAACAAAAGAAAACAAATCCAAAAAGCAAACAAGAAAAGAAACAAAGAACATCCTGGTTAAGCTCTCAGATCTGAAAAAGGCTTGAAAAAGCCAGGTGGGGACAGAAAGATTTAAGGATTTGTATGTCTTAAAGTAGGCACTTGGTCCAAAGGAGAGTCCTTTTCTTTTTTTTTTTTTTTTCCTTAAAATATATAGGTAACACATGGTTCTTTATAGGGACAAATGAGGCATCCCAAAAGAAGGGAAAAGTAGCAGCATGCAGAGCATGCCTACTAGGGCTAGTGATAGGAACTGTAAGTATCAGTATCTAACCTGGGTCATCAAGGATGTGCCTCTGTCCGCTGTTTCCCAATAATTTTTATGATGAGTAGTTAGCTGAAGTTTGGCACTACAGACAGTTTGCTCTGTCTGTGAATATAGAAGGTTCCTTGACCTATTATCTCCCAACCATGACCTGTGGAAAAGCCCTCTGCCAGACAGGGAGAAGTTTGTGTCATTGTTGAGGTCACGGTCTTCTGGTTTTGTCTGCAGTGGCATCAGTATTTCACACAAAGTACTCCCGTTCACCATTCCAGTCCCGCTGGAAAAGATTTATTAGTGGGACTGCGAACCATTATACCCAAGAATGCGGGCCTTCTTTTGAATTAATGAACTTTTGCAACTTTACAGACAAAAATTCAGAAGACAGTTGCTCTACAAGAGTACACATACTTATGGCAGAGCCTTGATATTCAGGCACCTAAACACTGACAGGAATTTGGCTGTGATTGCCTTGCCCCATATTCACACACAATTACTTGATTAGAATACGACAGAAGAAAATTGAATATAGAAGTTGTTAAGTAGCCAAAAAATCTGGCTTAGAACTCTCTCTTTCCCTGAAGTAGGAAGAAAACCATGTACTTTAATTATGCTGTCAGCTTACATTGCCAAATTTTCAGAAGTAGCCTGCAAACTTGAATGTGTTAACAGCTACCAGATCTGTTTTTTCTCTGGTGTGTATATGGAGCTTCTTTGCCTTTTTCATTAATCTTTACCCTACCATTTCACTGAATATTGCACACCTTATTGCACTTTTTTTAGTACAAAGAACACTTAAAGAATAGTTTATTCAATATGGTGCTATAGACTCCATTTTTTTTTATACAAAACACTATAGTTTAATCACTTTTTGAGAACTTGCTCTAAGTAGGTCAAAATGTGTATCAGTATAAAAACCTACCAGTAGTTAAAGAAAACAGCAAGGAAACAGTTAAAGAAAAAAAGAACATTTCTCACATAATAAGAGGAAAGGTCTATTTTCAGAAATTTCCTTTTTTTTTTTTTTTTTAGGAAACAGTTTAACCTGCATAATCTAATGGTAAAAATTAAAATAAAAAAGCAGACAAATTAAAAAACTTGATAGCTATGTTTGTTAGTCACCAAAAGATAACTAGAAAGAGCTTAGTCCTTCCATTTAATTAGTTTACAAATAAAATACATTAAGGCTGATACTTTGCTTTAGTACAAGAAATAAGAAAATGAAGCTGGAATGAAAAAGATCCAGTCTGATGGTAATAATTGTGCTTTTATAATTTAACAGCAAATATAAGTTGATCCAGCTACATTCATGGCTTAGATTTTTGTGACATACCAGACTTCAATAGGTGTGTTGGGAAAAAGGTAAAAATGACAATCTAAATCTTTTATTTTTAAACTAATTAAAATAAGCAGTGGCTACAGTGACTTATGCATAAAAGACCAGATGATGTGTACTGCTGTATTGTCAGTGAAATTCCAGTACCATTCAGTTTCTGAGGAAAAAATCATAGTGTGTGGTGTGATTCTGATATTGCAAAAGGGTGTATGGGAGAAAGAAATAAAGAATGAAATAAAGAATGAAAGAAAGAACAAAAGAAAGAGAGAGAAAGAGAGAAAGAGAGAGAGAAAGAAAGAAAGAAAATTACTCCTAAGTAGAGTAAGTAAATAAGATGAAATATTTATAAATATTTTAAATATTTACAGAGCATTGTGCTTTCATTAACATTTATGAGGAGTTAGGAATATTCACACAGTTATTTCCAGAAACCGAATTCCAGCTTTGTTGTCAAAATTCATTCAACCATAACAAAGCATAACAAAAGGTTTCAACCAGACCTATTTCATGTGTGAGAACATCTGTGGAATAGCAAATTCAAATTATGGTGAAATGCACAACAGAAGCAAGGAAATGGTGATAAGGGTATTTATTGTTGAAATTATTTGGGACTGTTTTTCTACCTGAAATATAGCTATGGGAATAGAAAAAAGTGAAAACAATTTTTACAAAATGTTGCATAGAACTACAATATTCAAATACACTTAGAAGCAAACTTGAATGGGCTGAGAGCAGGATCAAATAAAAATTTACTTCAGAAATCAAATTTGCTACAACTCATGTATGCTGTCACCATTGTTAAACTCAATATAATAAAAAATAGAACTTTTGATCTATCCATATTGAGGTTTTGGGTTTAGATAGTTCTAAATAATATATGTTTGAAATCTTAGAAGAAGGCTGAATTTTATCCAAAATTTGAATCAGTGTGATGCTTTTCAGAGTCATAACACAATTTGACTCCCAAGACTGCTTTGCAGTAATCAATAATTTAAGATCATACCTCCTTTAATATTTTGAGCGATGGAAAAATAAATCATAAGTGCTGATGCATCTGATTTTCATCAAATTTTTCCTTGAATGTTTGAGGCAGGAGGGGGCGGTTTGGATTTTTTTTACTGATAAATCAAAAGCACTCAAAAGCATTCACCTATTGCAGGATGAGTGAAGATCAGAGATTTTGGACAATTTCCTAGATTAAAAAAGGGTAGGAAATTTTCCATATGATGTTATCTTGACTAATTTCAGTTGTAGTGCAAACCAAATTTGAGTATCTTAAATTCCAAATTTTCAAGCATTCTTAAATTTTTCAATTTTAAAGGAAAGTAATATAAAAATATAAAACGTTCTTCCTGCCACCCCCCTACAAAAAGCTCAGAGACTTTAGTTTGACAAAGGATCTGTCTCTTGCCATCTCCTTTAAAATATTTTTCTTTACCCCACTAGTGCTCAGCTTGCTGGCATACAAGATGTGCTTTTTTGTATTATGATCCTACTCATACTGCTGTTGCACTGGGATACTACTGCCATACCAGCTCAGCTGGATGGAGAGCTCGGAATTCCTAGGCTAAATAAATCTCAAAACCCTACAAAATGGTGGTATTCTTATGAATATCTTAGTCTCTATTTCCCTCAGTGTCAGATAGGCAGGTAATTCAAGTAAATGCTATCATAACCTTTATAATGTTATGTTACATTTATTGTATTACACTCTGATCTACATCTTTAGACATCGCAGAGATGCAGAAAATCCTGTATTAAGCCACTTCAGAAAATAGTACGTAAGAGCTGAAAGTAAATTAGACACTCATGAAACATATGTCTCTGGGAAGTAACAGACTCCTCATGTTAATTGACTAATATCTAAAGTAGGACTAACTGGTGGAAACTAACTTTGACTTGACTCTCTCGTCTTTTAGCTATACAAGTGAATAGAAATAAAGTATCCATTAATGTGATTTTATTTTTAAAATTTTAAATTAAATCCAATATTAAAAATAGCTGTAATATTAAATAATAGCTTAAATACCCAGATAGATTAGATAACAGCATTATGTATCCAAAATGCATGTTTATATTTTCATTCACTTTTCAAACTTTCTGTCACAATCTGGTCCTGCTCAGGAGACAAATAACTAAGGAGAGTTGTTGAACTGAGATTGACAGTGAAATCCTACTACTTAGCAATTTTGAATAAATTTCATTGGTCTCCAGGCAAGCTGAAGAACAGCAGTCTCTGTCTAACAACGATATATCCTTTTGTTTTTCTTCCAAAACAGAAATAATTTATATTCTAGCTGAATAATTTTCAGTTACAAGCTGTTATCTGTAAACAGTTAGGCAGAGAAATTAGTGTTAGATCATGAAAATTAGTGTAAAATAAAACCATTAGATTATATTTGCTACTATATTTCCTTCAGACTTCCAGTGAACAATGAAATCTATCCATGGTTCATCAGTCGATTTTGCTGTTGTTTGGGAGCTTAACTGATAACCAGACAGGTAGTAATTATTTGAATGTAGTGAACGGAAAGAGGGTATAACAAAGTTTCATCTGTACAGAGGAGCGTATAACAGCACATTAACRTCCTTGTATATGTTGGAATTAATTCCACTCATTGTTTCTGGTATAAATATCACAGAAAAACTGTGATGGTCCAGCTTCGACCAACTGAGCTTGCAAGATAACTGTGTGGACTTGACTTTATGATTTTCTTCATCTGCAGTGGGGTTGTTCCCATAACTCCTTCGAATGACTGAAATAAGCAGAAAAAGGTCAAGTAGCTCCATCAGCAGGATTACTGATGTACAAACAGAAATGATAATGTACTTTAAGGCTTTTTTAAAGCCAGTTAAATTGGCATGATGGTAGATAGTGAGGTAGAGTTAAGTAGAATTGATCCGGATGGAATCAGTAGAACTTTTTCTGAAGTTTTTTTTTTATTCCTTTATAGACGTAGCCTTTTGAGAGACTTGTCTGCCTACTACTTCTTTTTTTCTATCATTATTTAACAAAAATAAGAATTCTGTTATAAGTTGAGTAATACAAAGTTGTGTTACGCATTTTTATATATTAATGTCATTTAGGAATCAATAGGTTGTAATACACCCTAAAATTAATATTCATGTCATTTGCAGGAGCAAAGGTGTTTCCATTAGTTATTTTCTATGGTTAAATAATTTTTGAGCATGTGGATACTCCACAAAGCCTTAACTTGTGTGTTCTCTTTATTTTTTCTCACCTTTTAAACAAAGGATAAAAAAGAATCTAAAATTTCCATAAATATCATGGCACTTCAGCTGCTTTATATGATTTTGTAGTTTTTACAGTCCTCCTTCAATTTTAAATATTAGGGACCTAAACTGCAATGTCAGGAAGATTCTAGAATTTAAATAATCTATTCAATATGCTTTCTGTTGTTGTGGTCTCTTCCTAGTGTCACACTGGTACTTGGTACCAGTTAGTACCAAATATAAACTTAGCCTTTGCTTCCTATCTTGTAAATTATAGCTCATGAACCATGTTAAATGAAAGTAAAAGGTCATCAGTAAATTAAGCTGCCCAGTCTTCAGTAGCTCAGGGTAAAAACATTCTCTTCCTTGATATAGTATGTGAATTTATCTAGGCTACCAGCACTACTGCTTCTTTGTTCCTCTTAAGAATAATTCACATTACAGTTTTTTGTTGTTTCGGGGTGGGGTTTTTTTGATTTTTTTTTTTTCAGTTGGTTGGTTGTTTTTTGGGGAGGTAGAAAGGCCTTTCTTTCTTACCGATATATATAAAGTTGTTCTTCATTTTATACAGTCATTTATTCTACATATGAACATGTTTTTCATTCTGTTTTGACAACTAAAATACAGTTGTGCATTACGCTCATCATGACTGTGTCTAGAAAGCAAGTAAAGGGTGCACTATTTACATTTATGCACAGATCTCAGTTCAGCCTTTTTTGTAAAGGGTGGTTTGGGTTTTTTTAGTGTCTAACATATGAGCATTGCAGGAATGGACTGATAACCACTGTAAAAGTCAACTCTGCAAATACTCTGAGGTCAGAAACTGAGTGTTTATAGTAAATTTATCATACCTTCTGGCTGATGTAGTCTCTAATCCTTCAGTAGAGAATTAACTTGAATAGAAGTGGTGCTGATATCAGAGATACCTGTACATCGCTGCGCACTAAGGTCGCTGCCTGCCTGAAGCATGAGTGGATTGCAGGATGTCTCACTCATAGATTATCCTCTGGAGCATTTGCATGACAACGGAAAAAGATCATTGCTGAATAGTCTGACCTGCAAAAGAACAGGAAAACAAATACATTTGGGGATTCATAGTAATTCTATATTGTTATGAACAAATGTCACAAAAACATTGCCAAAAAGGATAATTTGAAATAAATCATTGTGGGACAGAAGATAAGCACAGCGAAATGTAAGCCTGAATAATCCTGTTTGAGGAAGTATGTGTAAATGAAAATCCAAAATAAAACCCCAAATTATAAAATTGTTACCTACATTAACAAATACATCTCAGGAGAGGTTATTAATTGCATTCAAACCTAATTAGTCATTCTCAGAAGAACATAATGAACCTGAAAATTCAATGGGAATTCTCAGACTTTTTAAGGTTTGAAATCCAAACCAGAATTTTAAGACCATTACCCAAGAATTTTGTGAAAAATAATTAAAAAGAAAAAGGCCATGAGAAACTAGTACTAACTAAATCTCCAGGAAAGATGAGAAGGACGTAGTTAAGACCATTTGCATTCTTGACAGACAAATGTTTTTACTGCAAGGTTTAATCTTTGATAAAGGACTCTGAAGACTGAAAATATATATTTTTTCCTCAATAGTGGCCGATAATACTTGGGTGTTATAATAAAAGAATTCTCTTTATCCACTTTATCAACATCTATTTTTTGTTGATAAATCAAAATAGTCTCTTATTTTAAAGATCAAATGTAACAAAATATATGCAGTACTGAACACCCTGAAAGTGTGAGCAGTATACTACAAGTATAGCTAACACAATTTTGAAATGCAGATGGAATTTTCAGTAGATAATTGATCAGGCATTGATTTTAAAATATCCACAACTGAGWTCTCCAGTGTTGCCAGCTGCAAGAAGAGAGGCACAGGGTGGGAATTTTAACACAGGCACACCAGATCCCTTTGATGTGAATGGAGCTTTAAGCATCATTTCTCATGATAGCTGTTTCATTTCAGTAATACTGTGAAATTCCTATGAAAATTCTGAATTTTTAAAAGGGAATGTTAAAGAATACTTGTTCAAGTTTCAATTCAATAAAAATATATAAACAAGTGTATAAAATAAACTTTATGCAAATCTTTTCAATGTTACATTTTTTTGTGTTGTTTAGTGAGCAATGAGTAAAAGTTGTATTCATTATTTTTAGAAATAAAGCAAAGACTGCCTTTGTTATTATATCCTTGAGCTATAGAAAGATGGATGTCTTTCTAATGGGAAATCAAAGAGGTTTATTGATTCTAAAGTGTAAATTGTCAAAAACAGACTGGCAGGAGCTCAGTTTTCAGATAAATCAGATAAAATTGATAAATCAGTTTTCAGATAGCTCTTGGTATTTCAACTTCTAACATGTTAAATGAGATTAAGCGGCCTATGTCAAAGCATACCTGATTTCTAAATATAGAACGAAGGGATCTCTGCTTTCGCTGTTGTTGAGAGAGATAGATTTACATCTGGCAAGCACAACCCTTTGTTTGAGGTTGTTGTAGGTCTGTACTTCTGAAATAAGATGTTCGCAGTTTAAGAGAATTTATAAAATCATTGAGTTTTTAGTTAAGCACAAAACCAAAAGAAGGGCAAAAAGTGTACAGTAGTCAAGAATGGATTCATCCTAAATTCAGGGGCTTAAAAATTGTAAAAGTATCTTAAATCAAACCAAGATCAGGACTGATTAGGGATGAGAAAGAACTGGAAAATATATCACTATTTATTGGAACTAATCGTATTTTTCTCATTTTTTTCCAACTCTTTTTCCACAAAAGATTTTTCATAAGATATTCAGTGGACCATTTGAATGTCTTTCAATGTATCTTTACAATATTTTATATCCAAATGCTTCAAGACATCTTACAAACATGTTTTGATTAGTGAGCCGTGAGAGTTTAAATATACATTTTAGCTTCATTAATCATCATAATTCTGGGCAATGTATGCAGTGGTGATCTGTTTAGTCCTTTGTTAAGATACTGTTTTATGTCTCTAGGTCTTCAGGGTCTTCTCACAAATAACCACCTTATTAACTGCAGAATATCTTTTTGATTTTTTTGCTAATAAATGTGGGACACATTACATTGTTCAAAACAGTATTGCATTCTGAAGTGACCACTAGTTGGCAAAAGAGACACCTCTTCCTCTTTAGAAACTAATTGCTCCTGAATGAAACTGATACTGGAAAAAATCTTCCATTTCCTTAAAAATTGATGGCTTTACAGTTTTTCAAAGTTCAGCTATTATAGGTGAACTATTTTAAAGTACTAAAATATAAATATTCTTACTTAGGTTTACAAAGTTTAACATATCCATAACCATATACATTTCCATTTTGCTGAGATGCAAATATTCAATAGCAAGATGAGTAAGAAGTACTTTGAGCATTAACTATGTGTGCCTCATACATAATGTAAAATACAATAAACCAGAACAGATTTTGGTTTTGCTATTGATTTTTAATGATGAATCACGCTGCTTCTATTTTAAAGTAATAATTCAATAGCTTTGTTTTCTGTGACATTCTGCTTTCTGCACTTACCCTCTAGCACTGTAGCCATATTTAGGGATAAGGTCTTTTTCATAAATTGAAAATTATTTGTTTGACTAGSCCAGACTACTTTTATAAGTTACCTTTTTTACCCCTTCCAATAGTCATAGCAGTAATAGTCTTAAAGTATATTTCTTAGGGAAATCACAGTCTCTAATAAGACGTTTCTGTATATACTCACAGTACTAACTATTAATTCACTGCAGAAGGCCAGCTGTCTACATTTAGTAAAAAGTCGACCTTGAAACTGGTAAACTTAGAAGAGTAGTCATGAAAGAGCAGCTCAGGCAAAAATGAAACGACCCATTAAAATCATAGATTTCGCAACTCATTACATTGTTGACTGTGTTTCCTCAAGGGTTTGTTTTGCCTTTTGGAGAGCTAAGAAGGCCTGATTATTTTTCTAGTCTCTAGAAATATGGAAAAGCTTTCATCATCTAATTTATTTCAAGATGGAAGTGGAAGAGATATAAGTATTAAAAAAAAGTAATTTCAGCTTATTATTTCCTGATAAAAAACCAAACCAACCAACCAAACAAACCCCACCTCTATTTGGAACTGCAACAAAGAATATCTTATTTTTGCTGCTATTTGTCACATAAAATTAATTACCTGATCATAGTTCGTGCCTTTAAGTTTTCTAGTGTGTGTACGTAGGAACACAGAGTAATGTAATCAGATTATTATGAGCAGAGATGCTTAAGGGACCATACGCATGCATAGGATTCTTCATTCTCAAATGAGAGCACAAAAACCACCGTGGCTCTGTTCTCATTTCTTAAAAGCATGCAAGATATTCTTCCTCTCACGAATCCAGAAAAGTTGTCTGTGTCCATCTTTCCCAGGACTCCTAGAAACTTATTTCCAAATTCATCTACGTGACTGATCCATGTGTTTCACTTTAGTCTCAAAGACAGAATTTTCAGCTAGAGTGAGACTTTGTGAGCCACTGTTAGGCAGTTCTCCCTCAGGTATTCATCATTGTCTGGGACTGGGAATTGAAATGAAATCAGGAAGAAATTGGCAAAGTTAGGACTGAACTGGGATTTCTGGCACATAAAATTATAACACCAGGAATGTCAGTATGAATACTGCTGGACTGTTTGACCTAGTGCCAGGATCGGAAGCAGCTGGAGCCTCCATCTGGGAGGGCACACATAGCAACAGACAAGTAGAATTTTCAAAATGCCAAAATTTTGCTTTAGAGAAGACAAGATTCCTAGTGCACTTTCTGGATATATTCCATCTGCAGTAACTCTCAAGTCCTTTCATGTGCCTTTTCCACTAATTTCTCTAACCTTTATGCAATTTCTAAGAACAGAAGAGACAAAGGCACAGTTATTTTTGTAGCTTCCTACTTGCTGAGGCAGTTTTGGCTTACATGGTTACAAATGTCCTTCTGGCCTTTAATCCAGGTTCCAAAGTGCCTGGACTCAATTTCATGGCTGAACGACCACATATTCAAACCAGACCTGAAGTCACTGCACCTGGTTGACTGTCACATGTAAGAACTGACCCTGCAGGTACAGAATATCCTGCATGAAAATAGTTATCAGAAAAAAGTCCTCACCCCAAAATACCTAAAGAAATTGAACGTTGCCTGCAACTGATTCAGGTTTTGGTACTGATAAACTTTTGACTTCTCGGTGAATCAAAAGCAGATAGCATCTTTGTATCTTCATCCATATCATAAAAGTTGCCTACTGGCAATATCTCTTTGTCTTCCCCTTGTGCAACATGCTTGACCTTTTCTGCTTCACAGCATCAATATTTATGAAAAAAAAAATATAACCCAGCAATCAGAGAACATGTTCTTTCTAAGATCATAATTTATTCTGAGTCATTCATTACCATCCCCTATTTTCAGCTCACTTAAAGACTTTCTTCATATATTCTTCACACATTAAGTATTTATGTAGTATTTATGAAGAATCTGATGCAGTTTTATTAAACCTCTTTAACTGAAGTCCAGTTCAAGTTACATTGGAGTTCTTTGTCCCAATCTATACTTCTCATCTTTGATCAAACTCATCTTTCCGTACTGAATCTTCTGCCTTCCCATCACCTAAATAAAACAGATGGAAATGAGATACATGCAAAATAAATTTCCTCATTTCAGTTCTGGTACCTGGTGTTAGCCCATGAATCTCAGCACTACCAGTACTTCAGTGGAGCTGAAGGCTCCATTTGTTATAAGACTTACCTTATAACAAATCTTGATCATTTGTTTACAAGGGTTTATACGTCAGTCAAATGTGATTGTTCATAAGGAAAGAAAAATAAACATATTCTTGACACATATTCTAATAATTAACAAACATCTAATAACTAGCAAAATCCTGATCTAGATCTTAGAATTACTAAGGACATTTGTCAGATAAAAAAGGAAATCGAAAAAGAGAGAAAAATAAGCCTGAAACAACTAAAGATTTCAGTCTAGATGTAAATCTGACTGGATTTGAAATACTTGGAAACAGGTAATTGTAATTAGAAGTAATGGATAACCTTAATAATAAACCATACTACCAATATTTCCTACAGTGTAATTCTTCCGGCATTTTTTACAGATCAGTGGATTTGAAATCCAAATCTATATCTTTTCCATTTCACGTAACTTAATAAGGGAGGAAGAACATATCAGCTCTTGGCAGTCTATGATTGGGCAATCAACATTCAGAGCTGACATCTGGCTGTAAAAGGCTTCATTAATATGATCAGCTAAGGGCAGACTTGTGATTGACTGGTGGCCCACTCCAAGCCCACTTGTATAGCATCCTATTTGGTAAAACAAAATGTACTTATTAGTGCTAAATTACTTAAGGAATAGGAGTTGAAAGTGGAATTTTAGCTACCAGATCTCTAATTTCTGTGGTGGCTCATAGAGTAGACTGTCAGATACTGAATATGAAAAAAAAAGCAAACATAATACTTGTGTTTTTTCTAGAGACTATACTTGGACTTCTGAAGATATCAATACTCTGCCACCTAAGTAAAGATATTAATTTTTTAGTAACAGAATCATATATTTATATATTTGGTTTAGCCATTTTAGAATGACACAAAGTCACTCTATATTAGTGTAGTATACAAAAGCATTCAGTTCAACTTCCTCCCCTTCACCGTTAAGGCTATGATACCATGGATATTCTTTGTACTAATGTTGGAAAATAGAACACTCCTGGTTATTTTATTTGTGAAGTAGTTACATGTTAATAGCTCTCCAAAAGTCTTAAATACCCTCCAGAAGGGAAACCCCTCCATGATGCTTAAATATGCAAAACACATAAAAATTTTACAGCTGGAAGAACTCGGGCAACCTGGTGTTTTGTGTTATTTTGTGACTACCTGCATTAAGCGGGAGATGAGAGGTGTGAGACAGAATGTCTCTGATGACAAAACTGGAAGAGCTTAATACACTGCTTTCCAACAAACACCTTTGTGGGAAATTTGACTTTCTTAACACCCTTTTTTAACGTAACATCTGCTGCATTGCTATAGTATTCTGGTCTGACTAGGAGAGCAGGTTTATTTCTATTGGAGATGATCTTTTTGCTGAGAACCCCAGTTAAGTTTCATTATCAGCAGTTAAGAACATGTTGACTTTCCTATCCAAATTTTATGTGCTATATCTGCATTCCTTTTCACTTATTGGCATAATTGTTGAAGTCTGTCATACGTTTTGGTGAAGCTTCGGCTTCCATTTTGTTTTTTTCTTAGGATATGAAACTATGGGTTAGCCTTGGTAGGCAGAATATAACCTCTCAAACGAACTCCATTATTTGACAGTTTCCACACTCAGGCAACATCATTATTATTGCACAGCTATAAAACTAACGTTTGGGCAAAAGTTTAAATCACAGCAATTGGAAAAGATCTTCCTGATTTCGTTATAGCCCAGTAAAGGAAAAGCCTGGTCACACAATAAAGGATGTTTCTTTTTACAATTGGCAACTAAAAAAAGGATGCTAATATTTAATGAATAATTAATAAACTATTTTCCTTTAATTATTACTTAGCAGTTTCACTATCATCTACTTATTTAATAGCAAAGATCAATACTCTCTAGATATTAGTTTTCACTGTAAAGAAATCTTTACCATACTGTATCTTCATTCACCTCCTTAAGTAGACAAAATTTCCTCACAGGGGCAGAAATCTGCAAAACCAAAAAATATAATCTTATCATGTGGGCAAATGTGTTATCTACATCACATCACAGAAGTTTCAAGCTCTAAATCGACCTCTTTTGGAGGCAGAGATTGAGTTTTTATTCTTTGGACAGTTTTCAACCATTTTAACCTCAATCCTTGACTAAAGCTCTTCAGACTACTTAGGAGTAAGTAGAAATGAGTTCTTGAGTTCATAAATCCATCTGCAATCCAGTTACTAATATATATTTCTTAGCCACCTGACATTCATAAATCAAAGAAGTAATATGCTGTTAAAATTTAAGGGACTTTAAGGTGTGTGTGTGTGTATGAATATATATATATGCTTTTCTGATGGGTACTGTCAGTTTCTGATACATATATGATGTGTGTGTTTATATATTATGTATATATGCACATATATATGATGTTTATCATAATAAGCTACTTCAAGAAATCTTTAAGATATAAAGACCAAAAATTTCAACTCAATGTAGTCTACTGTTCCATAACACATTTGAGATAACAAGACAGCCTTGAAACCTCTTAGAAATAAGAGCAGAGAGAGCAGCCCTATTTCTTATTCAATATCCACCTAGCGAATCCTGGATACCCTATCATCTAGGATGATGTTTCAGGATATAGAGTTAGTTAACCTGCCATATGAATGTTTCCACATAGACAACAGAACCACAACAGTGCTGTCAGACTTTAGTGTGCAGTTGGAAATTAGTAATTGCATAAATATAAATGTAAACGAAGTTTACATTTGTCTGGTCACGATCTATTTATGGCTATATCTAGTTTTTGCCTTTTACTTTGTCCTTCAAAGAGTTTTTATTTTAGTAATTAGCATTTTATTTACCCATGTGTTACCAGAGATTGAAAATAATTTACAAATAAAGTGGGTTTATTTCTAAAACCACAATTATTTAATGGATAATTGCTGATATCAGATGAACTTCTAATTCATCAGACATGCTAAAAAAGTGTCAGTTTACAAAATTAATTCTTACAAGCAAGAAGAGACTGTATAAGCATTATTAAGTTGTACTGCATTGCTGTCATTTTGACTGTGTTCCTTTAAAAAATTCTCTGCAATATTTTAAATAAGATAACATTTCTGAAGAAAAATAAAGTTGGAATCATAGTAGCTGCACTGTTCAATTCATCAAGGCTTTGAACAAGAATATTACTTCCTGAAATCTATGGAAAGTTTTCTACACAACAACTACTATGATTTATTTATTTTTACATATATTATATAGCCTGATTCCAGTAGTTCTGCTCTCCGTAATGGCTGTCATTAAAAGTAAGAAGCTGTGATGTTCTGAAAAGATGGGATCTGAATATGCATAAATGCACAATTTTCAGTGTGAGAAAAGCTTTTAAGTTAAACATAGCTTTATAAATAATACAGCTTAACTGTGCATTTGTTATACACCAGTTGTCGTAAAACTGATGCAAATACAAAGTCCCTGAATTTCTCATTTGGCGGTTGAGGTTGGCTGATTTAGTTTCATAAACATTATAATGATATTTTTGAAAATCACAAATGAGGACTAATGTCATTATAATACTTTGGAAAAAAAATTCCAGATTGCTGAAAAATGGAAGCTTTGTTCCAAAGACAAAGTTTAAGTGAATTGAACCGCTCTTTTTCTTCATTGTTAGGTACTTCAATTAAAAAATGTTGTCCTCCAAAGTTGCATGAAACAGTAATAAAACTCTTAATTTGGTAATATTTATAGCTGTACTACCTATAATTTAAGCATTTAACCAACAAAGATGTTATCTTCTATTTCTGATAATTAAGCCAGATGCAGTTATATTTGCTGATCATGAAATTCCATTAGTCTAGCTCAATTGCATTTTCCCTATGCTATTTTTCTAGCCATCATAGTTATACTCTCAGTCTTTATGCCAACAAAACTGAGTCAGGAGTGAACGTTGTTTGTCCTTCTCTATTTTAAAGTGTTCAAACCTCCTCTTCAAAGCCCTCGTGAGGGCTTATTTCCTAATTCTGTGATGAAGTATTGACACCAGAATCTATGAATTCTGAAAAACACATATTACACAAATACACAAAACCAGGAATTCCCTTGGTTTTGAAGAGAAATGGTGTAGCTTATTGTTGATTTTTTTTATGAGGATAGAAATATTAAAGCATGGAAGGCAAATGAGCTAATGGATTGGTTAAATTGTGGTTTTCTGAAAGCTCCATACTAAGTTCCTATATCAACATTTTAACATTCAGGTCAATATGGAAAAGATGATTGAAAACTAAATACAGTGACTTAAGGAGAGTTATACTAAATTTCCAGCTGAGGATCTGGCATAGGGTGTCTATAGATACAAATGAATGAATTCCTATATAACCCTGGAATTACTGAAAAATGTCAGTAGACTGACAAATTATTAATGTGCACGTTTTCGAAATAACTATTATATGACATATAATTGCATAAGTGAACAGAATGCTGGGAGTCATAACTGGAACACCAAAATAGTTAAATATTGTTTATGTAGGGGACATATTGCACTTAATGGTTTGATCTCATCCTTTCATGTGTTTGTCAGGTCAAGTAGCTCACAAATGTACATGTACACAAATGGAACCGCACATGTACATGCATATTGCAACACTTGAAAGAAAGTACCTTACACAGAGTCAAAATGGAATCAGACTAGACATTTGAGTTGACTTACAGGGTATCTGTCAGTCCATTGTAGAATATTCATATTCTTGTGCACATAAGCTCAAATAGACTTTAAGCATCAGGAGGGTGACACTGCACTTGTTCTCTTACTTGCAAAATCATGTTCTCTTTATGTACGTCAGACCTGCATGCAGGCCAATAGCCAGAGGGAGTCGGCCAGTGGAACCGTGCTGTTAGCTGTAGTAATTTATACCCGCAATAATGGAAATAAACTAGAGCTTTTCTGTTTTAAATATATACATTTAGAGTATTTTTGCTTGGAAAATATCTGCAGGTGAAAAGATTTTATCTGTTTGCTCTGCTGCACTAAATGCACCATGTCGTATGTGCTAAAACAGGTGCCAAAGTCAGTGAATCAGCATTTCCATGGTTGAAATAGAATTTCCAGAAGTACCACCATCAGAAAGTGAATCATCGAGGATTGAGATTAACGTAGTGATAAAAACAGCAGACACAAACATGTTCATCTGCTCAGAGATACTGCCCTCCTCATTCCCTAGCAGAGTATACAGACATATCATTCCTGCTAAGTACAACTGGAGATGATCTTTCTAKCTTTACATTAGAACTGTGTGATAAATATCAGGGGGATTTAAGATTTAGTTTGCTATTATTTTAAAATTTGTTGCCATTCTTTTTACAGTTCACTGATACTGCTGTTTAACACTCTCCAAAGCGGTGTGTGATTCCTCAAGCAAAATACAAGAGTATCTGAAATACACTTTTACTTTTTTGCAGTAGTTAAAAAATTTTTTTAGTCCATACCTGTGTCAATCTGCTCTTAATAAATGTCAGTATTTCTTATTAAAATGCCGATGGTGGATTTATGTTTGAGGAGGCAGGAACACAAATCATAAATGAATGTCTGGATTAGAGAAGTACAATATGGGTATACATATTTATATTTTTGAGTGTAATTCACATCAATGAAGACTGTAGCTTAAGTTAGGAAATTTAATTTAATTACCCTCAAAAACATCATCAGAACACTGTCACAGTGGCATATATTTAAAATATTCACAGTCGTCTTGTCTCACATATACTGAGGCCAACTAGTCAATACAAAAGGTTTTAATCTTGCTTTACTTTTCTTTAAAATATTGTGATGGCACACTGGCTTGAAGTGAACAGTGGTCAATGAAAAAGAACCAGGTTTGATGCGGTTTGATAGTCTGGTTTTATCTGGTTGTTCAACATCTGAGGGAATGAAAGGAAAACAACCAGAAAGAAATAAAAATATTAAAATTTTTACAAGTGAATGAATTGCAGAAGTTCAAATGTAAAACGTCTTTGTCAATGTAAAAACATTTTTTGCCATGAAAGCTATGGCTAATTGTCAGAGTTAGCTTTAAATTGCAAGACAGCAGAGTAACATGTTGGGTAAGACTACTGAACAAGGAAAACAAATATAGGTGGTTCACTGAAAGCAGCTGCAATGTAAAGGGCATGTAAAAATTTATTAGCCTGAAAGAAGTTGTGTAACTTTATCAAACTGTGCTGAACAGTTTATTGGAGTTAGTTATGCTATTCTTTCATTTTATTGTAACAAATACTGATACAATAAATGCATATTTTTTATTTCCACTCCATTTGGTTTATATTTGCTAACAGAATGTTGTATATACAATTAGAAATTACATCAGTACCTAATTCTAAGTGAGAATTCTGCTTAAACTCAGCMGTGTAATGAAAGATGGTGGCAATGAGATATTTTTTTTTTTGTTTTCCCCATGAAGTTTTCTATGCATCATCTACCTATGAACAAAATGATCTTCCCAGAAAATGTACAATATTGAGGTGTAAACAATCCCCATTTTGCTGATGAAGAAAAAGAGAGAGAAGAATAAGGATGAAAAGTACTCACACAGCAGAATTTACTAACACAACATCCGAAACCCGGATATACTCGGAGACCAGAGAAAGAAAAGACAACAGCACTACTGCAAGTGTGCATTTTCCTAAGAATGAAACTTAATCTCCCAGATTAAGTCCTGGTTTAGTTTCAGTCTTGCATTATTGTCAGAATACTTGCCAAAAAGGGGTACACCTGTAACCTATGTGAAATTCCTGGTAAGGGAGATCGTTTGTTGATGATCATTACATAAAAGTGGATGTTAATAGCCAAGAATGATGCAAATCTTGCAATGAATTGGCACCCTTTCAATATACTTTTTCCTAAGAAGCATAGTCTGTGAAGAACAAGAACTTCTTTCCCGGCAGAAATCTGTTGGAAGGACATTTTTCTAGTACCTGCCTTCTTCTGGGGGAAAAAAAAATCAATTTTTAATACATAGCAGGAGTGGCTCAGTCTCAGACTATATACCACACAATTACAGCTTCATTATAATATTTCGTTAAAAATTGTATCTATTTAGAAGAAAATGTGGTCTACTTTCAAAGAGTAAAATACAGTATTAATTATATAAAAGTGTTTGACTCAAACTTGAGCTTTGCAACACATACAAAACATGTTGCCTAGTGTAGTCCGCTGTTTCATTGCACTTTAGGGTATGATGGTGATGAAAAATCTGAAGAAAAAATACTGGCTTTGATAAGTCTTTGAATCATTGCCAATAAGTTCTCCTTTTGATAAACTATGGCAGTCACCTTTATAAAATATCTCCCTGAATATATTTACATAATGATTGATTGAGGAGAAATATCCTCAAAGCCTTCTGAAGATGGAATGTAAAATGGGATTCACTCACTCACTCACTCACTCACCTAAATTACTGTTAATGCAGAGAATGGGGGCAAAATAAAGTTAGCTACATTCTTCTAACTGGCTCCGTGAAGCTAGAGCAAACTTTGTCATTATTAATATAATTTCCCAGTGCCTTTCTGTCACACTGAATCAGATCCAAAATGCCTCTGAAACTTCTCTTGACATAGTAACTGCTACTTGTCACAAATTATTATTAAAACCTAACATTCATTTCATAATACCTGCGACAGTTTTGAAATTTAAGATCCTTACGTATTAAATATTCTGACAGCTGAAAAAATAAATGCAATTGCTCCTTCTCTTCTAAAATCATACCTGTTTTTTTCTTTGATACTCAGGTACAGAATATCTTAAAATATGGTAGACCTTCCAAAAAAATTAAGCTTGTTCTGCCTTTGAGCCCACTGAAGTAGCTGCTCCATCCCCCTCCCTTAGAAGAGAATCTCTCTGACTGAAGCATTCATATAGCTCTTTTCATGTTCTGCCTAGCTCAAAAGTCCCTGAAATTTTTTAGTAGTTCTGATTTCCATTGAGAAAGCTCTGCAGCCACCTATGAAATACAACTAGAAAAATGTAGCTTCCTTACATGGATAAGCTAACAAATAGCTGCTATTTCTATATTTATTCCTGGAAATTACTCAGACAAATTCCTCTCATTTTTCAACTTTTAAGAAACAAAACTTCTTCACTCATTTCTTGACAGCAAAGGTAACTTATTATAGCTTTCAGAATCAGATGCCATTCATGTGGGATTTTTCAGTCTTTATTCAAACAGTGCATCTCATGAAATTTTCCTGTGAGAGAGAAGTTCTGGTTTTGTTTTTGTTTTTTTGTTTCTTTTTTTTTTTTTTTTCCCCAGTGTGTAGGGTTTCCCCAAATAACAGGCCTTCATAAATGCATCTCTTAGTTGTTCTCTCACAATATTTTCTGAAACCTGGCCAACAGCTTCCCTAACAATCCAGAAAATGTTGGCTCAACTGTTAGGAAAGAATGGGTGGTACTCAAGACCTTCAGAGTTTATATAGCCCAACAAAACTTGATTTTGTTGTAATATAGGGAAATAAGTGCTGTTTTCCTAAAAGAGGGCATCATTCAGAAGACTTCTTTGAAGGGAAAATCTTATTTTGATTACTTGAAATCTATCCAAGATTTCATTCTGTGTTTCTGTTATTGAGACCTTAGTACTTAAATTGAGTTTAACCTATCTCTGTCAGTTTGTAACATCTGAAAACAAGACCAGAAAACAGCTAAGGAGCTATGCATAAAGTTGGGAGTATTTCTTAGTTTTACCAGTTCTTCTTAATAGTTAGGCTAGCTTCAGCTGGTACTTGGTTTGTAGATTCAACTTCCGTTATTTAAACACTACTAAAATTGATGGGAAGTGATAAAGACATTGAGTGGTTTCCTATGGAATCAGTTATGAAAGGTTACTGAACCATGACACTGTCCTGAAGGCCAGCCATGAAGTCTTTTTATACACTGTTAAAGTGGCAGGTCACAACTGCTTTTAGTCTCCCCCAAAAGAGTAATATGTCTCTTTCATGCAGAAAGTAATTGCTTACTGGAAGTCTTAGATTCCCCAACTATTCAAAGCCTACTGTTTTAGTAATCTCTAAATAAAGAGGTAGTTCTTTGCCCATGCAAAGCTACAGGCTTGGAGAAGAGTTGCTGGAAAGCTGCCCAGTGGAAAAGGACCTGAGGGTGCTGGTCGACAGCCGGCTGAACATGAGCCGGCAGTGTGCCCAGGTGGCCAAGAAGGCCAACGGCATCCTGGCCTGTATCAGGAATAGTGTGGCCAACAGGAGTAGGGAGGTGATCGTGCCCCTGTACTCGGCACTGGTGAGGCCGCACCTCGAATCCTGTGTTCAGTTTTGGGCCCCTCACTACAAGAAGGACCTTGAGGTGCTGGAGCGTGTCCAGAGAAGGGCAGCGACGCTGGTGAAGGGTCTGGAGAACAGGTCTTCTGAGGAGCGGTTGAGGGAGCTGGGGTTGTTTAGCCTGGAAAAGAGGAGGTTGAGGGGAGACCTTATCGCTCTCTACAACTACCCGAAAGGAGGTTGTAGTGAGGTGAGTGTTGGCCTCTTCTCCCATGTAACCAGTGATAGGACGAGAGGAAATGGCCTCAAGTTGTGCCAGGGGACGTTTAGATTGGAGATTAGGAAAAATTTCTTCACCGAAAGGGCTGTCAAGCACTGGAGCAGGCTGCCCAGGGAAGTGGTGGAGTCACCATCACTGGAGGCATTTAAAAAAAGTGTAGATGTGGCACTTTGGGACATGGTTTAGTGGGCATGGGTGCTGGGTTGACGGTTGGACTTGATGATTTTAGAGGTCTTTTCCAACCTTAATGATTCTATGATTCTATGATTCTTACAGTTTAGCTGAACACAATATATCTGCTAAACTCACTGTCTTAAAATAAGGAGAGGAGACTGCGGASATGAAAACACCAAGGTTGTTCTGTCTGGGACCAGTTAGACATCAGCCTTTCTTCAGGCAATAATGAATTGAATGCCTTTTGTCTTTTTAAGTGTTATGATTGGCTGGTTTGTATGATAGTTTTAAATATAGGTAATACAGAAGTATGAGAAAGAATTTTTAATCCTGAAAATAATCTCATGGGAAGCAATAGGATTTTGCTTAGATCAAAGGCAAAAGATGATGCAGCTATCAAACATGTGGTTGAAAGGTATTATGCAGAAATTTTATCTATGGAGCACTAACTGCAGAGCTGGCCTCCGATCTAGCAGTCTCTCTCTGCCTCCTTCTGTGTTCAAAGATGATTCTGTGTCCAGTATTTCTTATTCATAGGTCAAGGTCCCTTATCCTCTTCTCAGTTTTACTTGCCACAGTTTATCCATGGTTTCAAATTCTGAAATTCTCTCATGTGTTTCATCACCAAGATATGACTCAGAAAAACATTTCTGTGATAACTTTTGCATAACCTTTCTGACAAACTGGCCAAGTTGTGATTTACACTGTTTGGCATCTTTGGCTATTTAGGTTCTTCCTGATAATTACTTTTCTTCCGCTTTACTAGTGTAAACATGGGAGTTTCTAGTTGCATGAGCTCTATTTCTTGGATTGCCTTATTCAAGCACAGGAGGACTAAAATCTAGAAGACAAAGGATCGATCCCAGCATTCATCCTCTTCCCCAGTTCTGTTGCTCAAGAGACTTTTCTAAGGGGCCAAGGGGATTCTTGCCTGGTAGCAATCCATCAACAGTGTTTATCAGATACACCCCCCACCCCTGTCGTTAGTCAATAAATTTTTAGAGAATGAAACCCTTGCATTGTTTACTTAAGTGTAAGCCTACAGTTTTGTAATTCTCCGTTTGTGAAAGGGGATGCCTTGCTTTTCAGCTTAAGAAAGGAAATAATGTCATATTTTGGTATTTTAGGCTTTTTGGGTGCTGTAAAACACTTCATTTGACTTCTCAAAGTCGAGGAAGCCTCAGCTGTCAATTACTTGCATGTGGAAAATCTGCTTTGTAATATGTGCAGCCAAATTTATCCCTGGTGCAACTTTATTGACTTCAAATTAAAATCAGCTTCTGTTAAATGATCCATGTGGGAAATACACAGCTTGGTTAATCAAAGGAAAGCATCCTTTACGATGTGTGTTAGTTTAAATCTGGATTTTTACTTATATGCAATGCTTGCAGTTATTAAAATTAAATATGCAAAAAATAGACTAAATTAGAAAGTGATATAAATCGTGATGCTGGCTAAATGGTATAATGAACTGCATGTGAAGAAGCTGGTGTGAATGCACATATGGGTGTAAAATGTGTTGTGCTTTATGTAACAACATAGGCGATGGTAGTCTTAGAGCAGGATAAACAAGTAGGGGGGTGCTATTCATTCAAAGGGGGAATCTTTATATCGTTTCTATTCTCTGTAGTTCAGAGTTTTTAAAATGGAGCAAAAGAAGCCTGGCAGTCTGATAGCTACAGAGAGCCAGTTTGGAAAGCTTAAGCATCACCTAAAAATTGTCTGCCAGCAAGGTTAAGTTTTAAACCTGATATAACCCTCCAAAACCACTGTAAGAATACTCAGGTATTTTCTGTCATGGATTTGAGGTTTTGGGCCTTTTCCTCAGTCATTTCTAACTTTGTTCTTTTGTAGCTATTTTCTAACTCTGCTAATTTTTCTATTTTCAACATCTTAATGATAATGGTATCATCACCCTTGCGAAGCTAATGAATTATGAAAATGCATGCTCTTAAAACACATATCTAGCAGACAGGAGCCAGGATAAGGAAATAATACCTGTTCAGTGTTGTGATGTGTTTGTATTGGTGGCCATGGGGAAAGGGAGAGGATATTTAACCTCCAGAAGCAAGAAAAAGAGTTTCATAGAATTTAAACTATCTGTGAAGTATATATGTAGGTAATCTGAAGGAAAGCAAGCCTTCTCCTGTAAATTTAATGGCTAAATCCAGGACAAATTACATGACTATAATCTTATTTATAGTTTAGCAACTGAAGTGACTAAGAAATTGTTGACTAAACTGTAGGCTGATTGCTTTAATGAATAACACCTTCTTGTACAACTTCTGCAGCATTGTGCATTACTTGGGGGGAGGGTGTGAGGAAACCCCAATATATTGTCACTTAACTGACTTGAAAATGAATGTTATAACATTGTAGAAACAGAAATCAAGAATAATGAATGTTCACAAGGCAAAATTTGGTTCAATAATATATGAATGATGCATCATTGCTTAGTTTTTAAATCTAGCACAAATCAATCAATTTTTATACATTAAAAATATCAAAAGCTTAGGAAATTTTCCCATCACTTAATGCTCAGTTTATTTATGAATATTACAGAAAATGAAGGAGTCTATTTAGCAATTAGTATGTACAAGTGACTGATGGAAGCGTTAAGCTTTGATTTAATCGCTACTAGGCTGGGTGAAACCAGCCTCCCAGTAACCATAGACACTCCATTAACTTATCAGCCATCAAGGCAAACTGGTAAGTTGCTACTAAAATGGGGTTGTAAAACAGACTCATGAGATAAGAAAAAGCGTTAGTACTTCAGAAAAAGTATGTGGTTGCTAGGTGTGTTCAGTAAATTAATGTACTTTAAAGAGAATTACACCATATGTGTACAAACATTTTCTTCAAACATTTATATTAAAAAACAATTAAAATAGGAAGAACTAATGTCAAACAGAATCAAAAGATTTTATTTATTATCTGTGTGTGTAACTTCAAGTCAGCATGTTCTTCATAAAAGGGAACTGTGTAATACTTGTTTTTTTAACAGAAATCAAACATGAAACTTGCATGCTTTTGCAGCCTGAATATAGATTTTCGGTACAGTGCATACAACTAATCTCAATATTGGCAAGAGACAGTGGAAAATAAAGAGGGTTAAATGCCTCCTGAGACAAAGTTCAAAAAAAAGTATCTCTAGATATAGGTTGTCTTCTTTGTGAAAATGATTTTCTGATTTGCTGTTAGTTCACAAGGAAAGATATTTCGTCAGTGGCTGTTAGAAAATGCAGTGAGAGGAAATTGAAGAAAATGTATGCCTTGCATAAATGACAGTGGTAAAGAAAAGTTAGAGAATTAAGGTGAAGATTGTAAAGTCAATCATTCAGAAAGATTAGGGATGACAAAGTTATCCCTATCCAACAGTCCAAAGACAGTTGGACTTGATGATCTTAGAAGTCTTTCCAACCTTAATGATTCTATGATTCTATGATTTTGATGCAGGATCTACATCATTCACGGAGAGCTGCAGGAATGGTACATTGTTTTTTCGTTTGTTGATTTCCACAACACAAGATGGCATGGCCATGGCTGTCAAGGCTGGTGGGTTGGAGGGAGTACCACGATGCCCTGTCCAACTAAAGGACCCAGCAACCCTGCCCCAGATACTGCCCTGTTACCTTCCTTGCAGGGAGAAACCCTTCCTGTTGGGTTGTATGCCATATTCTCCTTAACATCTGTTGGCACTGAATAAGTGCTACCAGCATAGCTGGGAGGAGATGGGACATGGTAGGGGTGGCTATGTGAAGATGAGTGTAGTACAAATGGAGGCTGGGGGGGGGGGAACTTCTCCATAGGAAAGACGAGACTTTAATCAAGAACTGAATTTACCTAAAGGAGGGTGAGGGATTTTTCCAGTAGTTTAGACATTGTCTTAAATTCACTGTCATCTTTATCTTGCGTTGATAGTTTTTAGAACTTGTATTTTACCTGGATATGTTCTTGTTGTGCATGTGGCTGCTTTCAGGGGAGTGGCTGAATGGGCCACATTTCTCTGAGAGTGCTGCCTGAGAAAACATCAAGACCTCAGTGGCATCTTCCCAGAGATCAAACTTCTGGTAGGCTCTGTTTTGCAGTGTTGGTTTTGCAGTAACAAATACATTATTAGAAATATGTTAGTGACGTAAGGTGTAATATCATATAAAGCATTTGGCGAGGAGTTGTGTAATGAGTCCCTTTCACTTCAGAAACCAAGTGAAAATATTGAAGATGTATGTCAGGAAGCAGGACGGGCTGGCTGAGCTCAAATGGGGTCCTGAGCCTATGGGCAGGGCATAGGGGGAGGCTCCATGGGAGACTGGGCGGGGCTATTCAATCTTTTTAGTGCCCCCAGGGCACTGATACTGTTTTAGAAAGATTAGTGAAAACAAGGTCATGGAAAAGACATAGAGAAACCAAGAGCTGCTGGGTGGGAGACCAATGACCAGTCTGGAGAGGAGACTCATATGGTATCACTGAGGACTACAGAAATATTTTTAGTATTTTATCCGGAGCTGATTGTTATGGTTGGTTATCTGTCTGCTTTTGGGAAGGGGTGGGGGGAAGGAGCCGGGAGAGAAAAAAAAAATTATTTGCCCTCAATGCAAAATGAAGTACATCTGAAATACTGTTTTTTTCTTTTTTTTCTTTTTTTTTTTTTTTTAGTGAAGTTGGCAAACTGTTTTATAACTATCTTTAAATGTCTTTATGGGTTTACATTGTTGCTGAGTATGAAGAATTTCTAGCCAGCACCTTGAAGTACTGGTAGAATAGATTCTTCTTAAAGAATAATGGACTATTACAGCACAGGAAACTGAAAATAAATACGGAACAAAAGTCAAACTTTTTATTTTAAAGATATAGACTCCTTTTCACCTAGTAAATATCCTTTTCATTAAGAAAACATAAGTGAATATGAATGACTTTGTCCCTGCTATATTAGGAAGTGGATATGTTTTCACAGGTATGCTGAGTTATTTTCTGTTCTTTATGTAATAAATAATCACTTGTAATCAGGTAATAATAGTTAACAATAGACCTTTCTAAATCTGTTTTTATATCATTTAACTCAAGCTGTGGATTTGGGAAGTAAAAGAGGCCAAGTAGGAAGTTCAACTTAAATTACTAACCACCACACCCATGCACACATTCTCAACGAAAACAGACTGATGTGACAAAGTCTATGTGATTATATTTGCCTCCTTTAAGTGCAGAATACCACTTTTACATTATACTTATTTTCACTGAATACCTATCTTAGGCAAGTGCTCTTTGCTTCTTGTTCTCCATCTTCATTTTCAGAGACGTGTCTGTATTTCTTCTGTTAGATGTAGTAAGTGAAGTGTTCACTTAAGGAAGAATGTATTCTGTGTCAGAACTCACATTTACTAGAGACAGTTCAAATTTTGAAGGAATCTGTTTTCAGAAACTGTTAATTCTTGCCCATTTCATCAACTTCTATGTGCAACCATTGGGGTTTTTTTTTATTTATGTGATGTGAATATTCCTTAAGAATTGTTTTCTTATCATCTTTTTTTGAAAAAATAGTCTAAATTTATCAGGAAAGGTGGGATACAATGGTTGCCTTTAAGTCACTGCTAAGACTAACTGTAGCTGTTTTTAAATTATTTTGCTAAACAATTATATCACTAGTTATGATTAAGTGAAAATTCAAATCCCCACTCTGCTACAGGTTCCATGACAAACAGGTTCTTAAAGAAACCACAGAAAATTCACGTGTAGAAAATTATAAAGATATATCCGGGATCTGATGTCTCCACTTATGAAGAAATGAATAAAAGGAGAAACTTAATGGGAGTTAAGGCAAAATATCTCAGAGTATTTACACAAGGTTCTAAATCCTGATTTAGATTAAGAGCTAAAAAAAAAATAAAAATCTACACAGTCTTTAACTCAACCCATGGATTTAAATCTGTTACATTTTAATTAGTTCATAAATGTGCGGACAAAGGAATTGTTACATACATGGAGCTTTATGTATTTCTCTCAGCTCTTTCCACTTACCTTGCTCTCTAAAATGAACCTCACTTTTTGTGCCTTATGAACATTAATATGATTTTCCACCATTTTATTTTTAAATTACAGTTTTAAATCGCTAAGTAACAATTATTTTTTCTTTTCCTTTTTTCTAAAGGGGGTAATGTTAAGAACTTGACTCATGACCCTGAACAGAATTAAACCATATGTGATGTTTTATTTATGAAATGTTATGCATCTTGAAGCCTATACAAGCATAAGATTGGATTGCAATTGTCTATTTCCACATAATACAGTGTTTATTGATTGCTGTGGGAAATAGATATATGAGTTCTTGTTCTGTGTCTGTATACTTTAAGAACTTTTCAAGGTGCCTCTTATGTTGCGTGAGTTTGTCTGAATTAGATCCAAATCTGTGCTTACAAAATGGATCTTTTATCATTTGTTGTCACCCCCTTCTCTAATAAAACCCATCAGATGCAAACCGAGTCTGAATACTTGTAAATTTTGCAAAATATTTTCATAAAAACGTTTTTTCGTATGAGATTGTTTGCGACCTACCCTTGGGCTTTTCCATCCAACTTTACAGACAAAGTAGTAGCCTGATCTGAGTAAATAAAGGCAAATTAAGGAAGACAAGGGAGCACTTTCTCCATTTCAACATGTCTTTCTGATTAGTTAAGATACTCTAGGAGTTTTATATATAGGTATGTGTTTTGGGTTAAACTTTATCTTTGAGAACTGGTCTGTCTCCTGATTGAAAATGCACATGTATACCTCATAGTCTCTTACTGTTTTGCCTACAAATTGGTTGTTCCATTTAAAAGACGTGTAAATTTGTTGTCTAAATAACTGTGCTTTATTGCTTCATATACAAATCTGTATATCCGGGCCTCACAGACCAGAATCATGCAGAATCATTCAGGTTAGACGGGACCTCAGGAGATCTTCTAGTCCACATAAAATAAAATTGAGATGTATAAAACAAATTAAAAAAATTCTGATTTTTTGATTTGAAGAGCTTTGTCTAATTGGATAAGAATTGCTCTGGAAAATTCATTACAAAAGTTAGAGAGGGAAAAAAAAGAGTGAATAAATTCACAATGACTTTTAATAGTTATAATTCATTACATATGTCAAGTAATCTGTATCAATTTTTATAATACTTGCTAAATAATATCAAGACAGTTTTGGTGCAACTATATCTTGAATTAGAATCATAGAATCATAGAATGGTTTGGGTTGGAAAGGACCTTTAAAGATCATCTAGTTTCAAACCCCTGCCTTGGACAAGGACATCTTTCACTAGATCAGGTTGCTTAAATGAATTAATCCATTTTTGCATATAAAAGTTTTCTGTCAAATTGCTCTTTCAATCTTTTTAATTCTTTTTAAGGTGCTGGTGGCTGGTCTCCACTTGTGTCCAATAAGTATCAATGGCTTCAGATCGATCTTGGTGAAAGAACTGAGATTACTGCTGTTGCTACTCAAGGTGGTTACGGGAGCTCCGATTGGGTAACAAGCTACCTTCTGATGTTTAGTGACAGTGGACGAAACTGGAAGCAGTATCGTCAGGAAGAAAGCATTTGGGTATGTTCTTTCAATAATGAGAATTAAATTTCTGCAGAAGACTTAAAATACTTGTGCTTTACGTTGTTGCAAATACAAGCAAAGCAGTGGCATATAAAGAACTACACTGAAAATGTTCAGATAATTAAATATACAAACTAATTTGGATTTTGACAAGATAAAAGGCTGTAAAAAGCAAACAAACATCAAAAACCTGGACTTAGCATTACTTCATTAAGTCTCAAGGAGGTATTCTGAGGACTAAAAATGTTCCACAAAATCTCTTTTGCTGTGTATGGTAAAGTTGTTTTCGCAAAGTATAAATCCCAGTGTGTTAAACTTGGCTTTTTAATTAGGAAAAAAAAAAAATGCTTGCTTTATTTTTTCTGGAATATTTAATCTTATCATAAAAATAAAAAGAAATAACACAAAGAAATCAAAATCATAACCAAAAAAATCCCAGTTTATTTAAAAACAAATAAATATTAATCAATATTTAATTTTTGGTCATCTAATTCAGAGTCTCATTTCTGACGTTCCAACTCATTTATCTCCTATTAGCTTTGTATCTAATAATAATATTTAATAAGCTTGCTGTGCTCATCACCTTCTATTCACATGTATTTTATTGAGAGCAAAGGACATGCAATACCAGACAGACTACGTCCAAAATCCACATGGAAAATTGAATGATACAGTTCTAGACCAGAGTTGCATCTTTCCTTGATCCTCAATGATTAACAGCTTGGACTAAAGGAAGAATATTGGTACTTGTGGTCTACGATTTTATCGTGTCAAGTTACTTCTATCCTTCTGTCCATACAAACAGTTGATTCATTTTTAAATTTTACTAAGCTTTAGGCTTCAGTTGTTTCTTGCTGCAGTTAAACGTTATGTTAAAATTTATTTCATTTTATAAATTTTAATTTTATTGACTATTAATTCAAAATGTTCTTGTGACTCATTGTCAAATCTCGTCTATGGTATAATGAGATCACGCAGGGGCTTACTTGTTCCATAATTATCCTTCTTTTTGAATTTGCTACATACTTCCGCTTCAGACTGTGTTTTCATAACAAAGAGAAATAAATGAGTTTCTAATCCATACAGCTGTGGGGAGTGAGAAAAGAAAAACAATCTTCCAAATGTTACGTGAGCATAAGCTTCTACAATATTGTCTTTGCCCATCTTCAGACAGACTGATAAAACAAGTCTGACAGGCAGATCTGCTTGATCTCTTCAGTGAGGGCTCTTCTGAAATCCCCTRTTGGTATTGCAAACAGCAATGTAGATAGCTATTTCTTGAATACTGCCACCAGTAAAATATCAAACAAAAGTTCCAAAAAACTGTTAAATGCTGATGGAGACATTGGGGTAAGAAAGTTGTTCGATTTCTAGGAGGGAAAAAGTAAGACTTCAATTCCATTATCTCAAACTTAATAAAAAAAATGATTATCTTAATGATTGCAATGCAGATTGGATGTATGGCTTGCAGGCAGTGATACATAATTCAAGGATGTAAACCATAAAATTCAGGGATTGTCTATTGATCTTTTTTATGTATCTTTATTTAGGAGTTCTGTTTATAGGGGAATATATTTTCTCTCTTCTAAACTAATGCACAAACATAGTGTTGGAATGAAACTTAAATCTCTGTTTATTTTATAGATCTTCTCTGACTGTTATCTGTTTATGTTAAGTCTTCTTAAATTAAGTGCCCAAGTTCATTTAAGGCAAGACCATCCCACATTTTATGATACCTACTATGTTATTTGTAACTTCTTTTTAACTGAGTCATTGCCCTATTACAAGATTGCTTACCAAAGATAACATTTTTCCTTTTTTTTTTGACTACTACTGTGCATTAGAAAGACGGAAGATGCCCAGTTTTGAGGGCCCTGTGTTGCTATAAGTACTTCAGAATTCTTTGCTGTGTGTAAGGATTTGCACTTTGTAACCACTCTTTCTAAAGTTAAGTAGAAAAGATACTTAACTTCTGTACAATTTCACAGCTCCCTACTTTTTATTTTCCTTTCCAGAAGTCAGTTTTGAATTGTCTTTGTCACCTTATGGCTTACCTTACTTAAGGTTCTGAAGCTCCTGCCATCAGTGGAGCTGATCACAGTTTTTTCACTCACTGTAAAATTTTTTTAACAACTGAGAGGCAAAGAGGACTATCTAGGCATCTGCAAATGATCTAGTTATAAAAACTCTCTTTATAGTCTGTGGAAACAGTAGTCTTTTCTAAGGCTGGTTCCTCTGACCTTAGATGTCTTTGTTAGGTTGAAATGAATCATGTACAACTATCTTACTCCTCCCCCGTCTATAAAGTGCTTCATTGCCTATTGGTGCTGAATTTGTATGTAGATATTCTAAAGTTAGGTGAGATGAACTCTCTCCCCTGTTGTGGCTGCTAAATATGATTTGTTTTCACTTCTCTGAGAATTAGGAATTGTTTCAATAGGAATCATGGTGACCGTAGTCTTTACCCATGCAATATACCTTGATCTCAGTCTTCTCATTGACGTTTTACTGATAACTGAAATGTATGCCTCGCTTGCTATCTTATACCTGCAAGAAGTTTATCTTTCATGCAGATCTTATTTATTGTTTAAAATCCCTTAATTACTAAAGATGCTTTTGAAAGACTAAGTCCATTGCAGTTACTAGGAYTGCTCTCGTTGTAGATTAAGTATTGATAAGTACAGTTAGGAACAATTTTTTTTAGTAGTTTTTTTCTTTGACAAAATATCTATTTGCACACTCATTTTGATGTATTTCCTCACTGATATGACTACCACTGTCTTTTTTAAAGTTACCTCTAAGTATTTTCTGTACTGTTCTTGATACTTATGTTAAGATTTTTCAGACAGCAATTCCTAGGATCAATATTAACATCGTCTTAAAAGTTGGTACAGTTCTGATCAAGATATATTTCTCAAGTGAAATAGTTGTTATTAATGGTAAAATACATATTTTTGGACAGAAATTTTTCCCTTTGAGAAGGATTAGTTTAATCTTGGAAAGAGATTAATTCAAATCAGTTTTAGGTTTTCTTTAATGTTACCGTAAATGTAAATGTGTTTGAACAAGGAATGTTGTGTGTCTTTATGCTTATGTTCTTCAATCTATTTCTGCTTTTTCCATTCCTTATGATATAATTTCAGATGCAGTAAAGCCCAATCTCCCAAGCCCAACCTTTTGCATAGTTCTTTTTTTTACCTCTAAAATGAGCAGTGGTTTCAAATCTGTTGGTATATTAAGCTATCAGATTTTTACTCTGGACAGGACAATGCTTTTTGGTTCTTTCGATTCTTTTGATTCTTTCAAACTTCAGGAAGTATACGGTAAAGCATCATAAAATGTATAGTAAACTTAAGCTTTGGTTGAAGAAGTGCTAGAAAATTTTTACGTCTTTAAATATTACCTTATAGTCATACTGCTATTACTTCTTCCTAGCAATTTGTAACCTAGATGTCATCACCTGTATTTTATCTATAAAGAACCTCATATTGTAATTGATAGTTTATTTTATCTATTTGGGACTAATCCTTTCGGGTTAATCCTTTTAATTAGTATAGTTTCTAGTTTTAACTAATTTCATACTTTTGTATCACAAATGTTTTTATGCTGTGTACTCTCTCCTTAACATTACTAATTCAATTTTTCTTTTGAAAGGAGAGTAATAAGGTAACAGAGATTATATTCGCCATCATTTTCAAAAGGAGGAGCTAAGAGGGAGGAGAGCAATTTACAGTTTGAATAACAATTTTCCAATGCTGATAGTTTCAGTGAAAGCATGAGTGACACAGATTGTGGGGAAAAGCATCACAATGCCATTTATTAGCAAGAGTTTTGAAGAAGAAAGGAAATACAATTTCTCTTCAATTAAAAGTTCACCATTTCTTCTCTGATACAGCTAGGGAAATACACAGAAATTCAGCCTTCAGTTTTGCTGGTTTGTTGAGTTGTTTTTTTCCTGAGAGAATAATGATTTATCCATTCCACAACTATAATACAATTTTCAGTTTTATTTGTTTTGAATCTTTCTTCTAAAATTTATATCCAAAGCAGATGAATTAAAACAAATGTTTATATTATGTTAGCTAAAATTTGGGGATATTATGACCATTTTTGTAACATCTGTTTTAAAAGGAAAATCTTTGCAATGTGGAAGCAGGTTTATGTCTCTGCATATTTGCATGTATATTTAAGTTCTGAGGTCTATTTTCAATTTTATTTTCCTTAGCTGAAGTTAAAGCTGGAAGTTTGTTTTATCGTAATTTTCTCAATCTTGTGAGTTTGCATAGAAATAGTTTCACTCTAACAGTTATTATTCTGATGGTATGTAATAAAATTGTATGAATGTTGAATGATTTGTTGCTCATGCATTACTACTTGTATTCCCAACTTCCTCTTTAAAGGATTTGGGGTGTTAGAATTTATTGGAAACTTCCCATGCTGTAAAATGACTCACCATTATGGAAAGTTCTGGGTTAGGGAATACCGAATCACAAATATTCTCTGATAGTCACATTATACGATTCAAGAGTGTGGAGTTCCTTCACTGTTTTCTTGAAGCCGGTGGCTCTTCCACAGTCTCAGGGATTCACACATTTGCTAGAACATATGATCCTTTTCCTCGGAGAAAAATCAGAGTCATCATTCTTGATCATAATCTGCTTCACTGTAAAAGCAAAAGGCTATACCTGTATGTTACTTTCCTGGACTGCTGATTATCACTTCTTTGAACCAAAACAATTTTCTATTGATTCCTTCTGCAGCGCAAGGCGTAGATAATTTAAATGGGTACTCCATCGCTACATTTTCCTTAGGTACAGATTCCAGATGTTGTGACCACAGTATGTCGACTGGCGTGTCACTTTTTCTGTTGCCACTGACAGAAAATAAAGAATGTCTTTATCTATGAATTAAAGTAGGGCAGACAGTGATGACTTCAACACAGTTCATTCTGATGTGCCCATATTTGTCATAGTTGATTCATCATTCCCTTGTCTTGCATTTTCAGTCAAAAAACTCCCAGTTTTAACTACTCGACTCAACTGTGTAACTCAAGAACATATAACAACTTAGCTGCAACTGATCTCTGTTTTTCTGTAACATCCTCAAAGTGAAAATCATCATGGAGTTTGTCAGATTACATAATTTATGTGTAAAAACTCTGAAGTTCACCAGTTTGTTTAAAGTTGTTAAAAAATATATTTGCAGCTTTAAAATTTTAAATTCTTCCTTGTAAAGGATAATAGCATAAAAGACAAACAAACTGTGTTTTACTTTATCATGTAGATTGAAAATCCTCTGCATCTTATGCAGAGTGTATGTTTTAAACAAAAAAAAATAAAAGTAAAAAAGAAACCGAATGTATATCCCAAAATTTTAAAATGTATCATTGGCATCAAAATATCTTGTCTTTGAAATCTTCTGTTTCAGGAAGGTTTGTTAAAATAACAATAGGAACTGTCATGGCATCACTATCATCCAAAACATTAGATATACAAATCTAATACACAAAACCAAGAGCCACTGCCTAGAAGGATGGGAATCAGGAAGAGGGTTGTGAAAAACAGCAGTTATCAAAATCCATGCAGGACAGAAGTAAATTTTCTGCTGATACTGAATTACATTAAAGATTCTCAGGATCTGAAAGTGAGAAATGGTACTTCAAAGCTTAACGGCACATAAACAAATCAGCTGTGTCATGCTAGCTGAAGATGATAATTTAAGGACTTTCACCTTTAAAAGTTTGTGTGTTATTAAGGTAAATATCAAATGTACTTCTTTTTATAGAGTATGCAGAACGATATTACATACTCTTAGGTAGTTTTTTGTAATTATATTTTCTTCCTTATTTCACCAATTTCATAATTAGAGTGAACCAGACATAAATAGTTCCGTATATATATACTAAAAAAATACAAATCATTTTTGTATGGTGTATATATACCCTTTAGATGGTATATATAATGGTGCATATCCATATGGTGTTGTCTATCTATTGTAATAATGTTTTTCTGTCACTGGATATGGTTATGGCAAGGAAATAATTTTATATTCTGTGTAGCAGAATTGGCTTATTTCACAGCTTAATGTAACAGGGTTTTTTTTTATGTGTGTTTTGAGGGTGACATGTTTCTGAGTAAGAGACGAGCACTGGAAGTTGGTATTATTATCTTCCATTAAACCCATCCAAGATGGGTCCAAACAGGAATCTAAAATCCCATCTAGAGAAGAAAGGTGAGGTTCTGTGAAAAAGGGTTGGATACTGAAGCATTTACTGAATTCAGTCATCTGAAATGTTTGCTTAGTCTGTTATTTCACTTGATGTGAGGAAGAGAATACAGATAGGTGAATAATTCATAACTAACAATTTATTCAATGAATGTTTGCATTTTCTGCCCGAGAATTGTCTGTTAAAGTGTGATTTACATAAATGAATTTGCTATTTTCAAATTATTTGTAGAATAGTGCTTTTAAAAATAGTTTGTGATTTTTATTCAGCTTGTTACAGTGTTCAGGAACATATCCTGGGCTGTTTTCAATATGCACACAGATCACAATTCTATGTTTAAATTCCCCAACTAAGTAACCATAACAGGGCTTCCTGAGTAAAAATTCAGAATAATGAATTTGAAATTAATTTTCCAGAAGAATTCTGTACTAATTTCATGACACCGTGGTGAATATATTTACAGTACCCCATGAACTAGAAAATTGTGGGTAGGGAAAACAAGTGAGATATTAAAATGGTTAAAATAATTTAATTTAAAAAAGATCATGAGTGATCAGTTTTAACGTCTGCACTGTTCTAGGGGAAATTAAATCCAAGCATCTCAGTGCTGTTAATCTTGTGGATATTTCTAGTAACAACTGATTTCTTGCCCTTCCTCTTTGGTTCCACAGCAGCCACTTATCTTTTGTAATTGTCAGAAATAGTACATTGAATAACATTTTCAAAGTTCTTTGCTCACCTAGTAAAATGTTATAAAATGACAGAAAACCTGACCTCTTTGTCTTCCTCGCAACTGAAACAATGTTTTGGTGTACGTACATGCATACACCCACACCCACAAACGCAGAGATACATTCCACCATAGAAAACTGACTGATACAGATTCTAATCGAGAGAATTGGTATAAAAATATACCTTATATGTCTCTATAATTGAGGGAAATATGGTAGACTGGTGTCAGGTAATATTACTCAAACAATATTTTGCCGGCTGTTTGCATGGAGAAGAAGCTTATAGGTGTGTAGCTGGAACTCAAAAAGAGAAACAGTTGAGTGGAGAAAAATGCTGGGGGATGCAGGAAGAGGCAGAAGAAACAAAAGGAGGAGAATAACTTGGGGTAAAAGAAGCTTGAAGGGAAGAATGAAAAATGCGGTATGAAGAAAATCAGAGCTACAAGGAAGCTTGGAATGAATAATAAGTGCATGGGTCTGTTGTGCAGAAGCTTTTGTGAAACTGGTTGCATGCATAAGCTTTCATTTATGACGAGGACATTACGATATTCTTCTAAAACATTAAAATTTCTGAACTTAACTTTTAAGCTTTGGGATTTCCATATACACTTCTGTTTAAAATGCACTGACCACACTGCTATTTTTAGACACTTAAATGGCAATCTAATAAGGCTAATGTAGCAGTCACAATGATTAATACTCTGTATAAAATAACTTATAGTAGGTAAAGAGATGAATGCATGCGTCAAGGTTAACCTGTCCCAGAATATTTAATATAAGCTAAAAGGAAGAAGAAAAAGATTCAAACATCAGCAATTAATGCAGTGTTCTAAATAAAATCTAGATAAATTGTGTGGGAAAACATTAAAGAAATTATTAACAGGTAAAATATATATTGTCACTGCATATACTATAGCAGTCCATATGTGGAAAAAAAAAGTTACATGCGTGCAGTTAAAGGAACCATATTTAACTAAAGACAGCAAGATGCCTTGAAAATATGCAAGTCCAGCAAAACATAGAAGTAAATTTTCTACTGGAATTAGACATTCACAGGTTAGTTTTAATGTATGCATTAGTATTGCGGTCATTAAATTGCCTAGGAGCTTTGGGAACCAAATTTTAATGTGTTAGGACGATACTTGGTTATTTTAAAGACTGCTGCCCATGTAAACTATTAACTTAGCACTAGAGTTGGATTCTGGGACTGGTCTTGATCAGAGATGTTCTTCTGACAGTTACCTGCCGCATCATGGTCATCTTAAGAAAAAGCAATAGAAAAGCAACTACAACTTGCTGTGTTTGGCTAGTATAAGAGAAACAGCAAGTAGCCAGTTCATAGCTTCTGCCTTTCTCTGCATGTTTAGTTAGTGAGTTTGTGCTATAAAAGCCTGAGCATGACTTTGCGCTTCTAATATGCAAAAATCCTGGAAAAGGCAGTGTTAGTATCTTCAGTAGGTTTTATAAATATCGATAGTAATTTTTCATTAAGGTAATTATTTTCTTTAGACCTCTGGTTATCTCTAAGCTAAAAATGGTGATGGTGGCACACCGTTTTTCCATGAAAATAATTCACTGTGATAGATGCTGAATTATTATATATTGTTTCTACTTACCGGTTATCTTAAAGTCAATAACATTATAAGATCCACTTTGTGGAAAATACTGTAAGAAGTGTTACAACTAGGAAAAATAGTTCTAGTTCTTTGCCTTTCGGGTGTTGGCTGTTCTAGAGTGTTATGATACTGATCATATCATTCTCGTACTAATATGAGAAGTTTGTACTTGAACACATAATCCTGTCTGAAAATTACTTATGATGGATGGGAAAAAATGTGCTATAGATAGGAAAAAATTGTCCCTATTTTCTGCAACAGACGTATTGTGAACATTGCAGATGACTTGAGGAAATCAAGCTGTCTTTGAAGACAACATTTCGTCTTCATAAACAGAATGGGATGTGTTTAGTTTGCTCAAGGCCTGTTGAGATAGTAAGTAGTAGCAGACGCCACATTCAGCTTCTCTCTTGTTTACCCCAGCCACTCTCTTAGATGTAGAAAAAATACTTTTAGAAAAGGACTTCAGACCTCGTTTGAAAGATCTCTCTATTATACATGGATTTGTTTTATGCCTAGTAAAATCCCTGAGGTTTAAAGTTAACCAAAGAGAAAGCCCTGAATTTTTATAAAAACTTTGGTCATTGAACTTCAAAGAAAACCTCAAGTTTATTTTGAGTATATACAGTCTTAACACTGGTATTGTGATGGTCATGTCATTGTAACAGTATATTACCTTTACAGCATAGTCATATTGGTATCATCTTCACATTTTCCTTTTAGACACTTAAAAGTTCCTTTAGAAAAATTCATAAACACTGACATCATAGATTCCTAAAAGTAAAATTAATAATTTGGAGTTCTAAGTGTTGCTGACTTGCTTGAACCTGGGAGCCCCAAAGTATACTTAGACGCCCAAATCCCTATTTCACCTTTTAGGAATCTGAGTTATATCTGTAGTATTTCAGCGGTTTCAATCCAATCTTCATCTGTTTCTGCTCTTTCTCTGATCTGTATTTCCATAAAACAGATATTGTGATTAATAATCTTCTTCTCTTACATGATTGGATGACAGTTTTCATTTTGCATAGGAATTGTTGTGCATCACTAGTATTTTATAATTCTGGTTTTTGTGTGGTTTTTTTTTTCTTTGCTGTTGTATTTGTATGTGTACTTTTTGTCCTGGTTCATGTACCACGTTATTAAAGAAGTAAAATCTGCCATTATGCTTCTGTAGCCTTCTGTTCCACAAACACAGCAGAAGTCCCTGTTATTTCTTGTGCTGTATGATCTAACATGGAATAGGCAATTACCACCCTGCTGTATGATCCTGCATGAGCAGTTCAGTTTGCAATAGCACACTGCACTCTGAACCCATGCCTAAGCATTCACTGGAAACTTGGATAACCTCTACCTTGTCATTTTCTTATGTAGTTAAGGTTGTAGATAATAGCTAGGTATTAACTTCTAAACAGTGTTAGAATACGGAGATTTTTGGAGAAAAAAAATAAAATCTGTTCTTAAAGTACATTTCTTAATGGGCAAATATAGCTTAAATGTAGAGTGAAACTCTAAGACAGGGTGTATAATGGTTAATTATACAAGGAGAACAGTTTTGAGAGTATGGATGAAATTTCTGTTTATTTTGAAGTAAAATGATCATATACCTCTCAATATGAATGTCTTGTTTTATCAGTTATCACCTTCAGTTGATATTGACCTGACCAGTATCTTGATAAAATCTCCACTGTGCATATTTCTTAGTTGACTAAGATTCCATGTGATCATCGTATCCTCATAGTTTGGGACTACTGTGCCTTGGTAATGCCATAGAATTTGCTAAAATTTTGCAAGCTTGTGCTTAATATATTTTTGATTCATTTTTGGCAAAATGAATCATGTAAGAACAAACAAGATTAATAATTTATATATCAATACTGTGTAATTTCTTGTTGCCATATTTTAGGACTTTTTCATAAATGGAAATGAATGGTGTTCCTCCACTGGACATGTATTTATTTCTTAGCAGCATGCACTTCCATGCTGAATAAAGAATTAGTTTTTCTCTGGTAGGCTGGTGTTTAACCTATTTAGATCTACATTTTCTATTGCCAGTGACATTTGCTACCACTTGTTTTAAAGGTCATAGGTAAGTAGGTTTAGAATGAACTTCATTGCATATTTCATCCCTTGTATAAAACTTGCTAGATTTAAACTGTGAAAGGAGTACTTCAGTGTGTTTTAAATAAGTGATTCAGCAATTATAGAAGCACTACTTATCTTACATCTAGTAAAGATTTCTATGAAATCAGTTCTATACTTCGAAAATTCAGTGAACACCTTTTTCTTTCCCACTTCTTAAATTGCCTAATTTTTTGAAGGTCACTAGCCGTAATTAAAATATCACTGACAAGAACTTCCTTAATGTGTCTCAAGGTGCTTTTTCCCCTATTTCCCTATAAAGTTAGCTGTATGGAAATCATCTGGAATTGCCTGATTTTTTGATCTCCAGAAATGAGTCAAAGTATCAGAAAAGTTCCATGAAACATTCTAACTTACAGCATTTAACTTATTTTAACAATACTTACCTCCTTTATCAAATTATGTCTAGCCTGTATCTGTTAATTTACCTGCAACTTTTTCAGCAGATTTCCTGGTGTGAAGATCACAATTATTTTACTTAAATCGCATGGACATATTGAAACTCTGTTTGACATCTTTGACTCACTTCAGCTGTGAAAAAAAAAGGATTTGAACATACAGATTTTTGTGTAGACTTCAGTAACTCCCAGAATTTTCCATAAAAAACAGCTAAGTTTTAATTTTACTTCTTAGGTAAATTTTTATTTTGTTTAGTGGACAGGTCACGGATGCTATATATTCGTCTGTCTTACTATCGCATTCACCTTTCTGACAGCCTAGGCTGTGGAAGACATCGGAGAATTCCTTATGGGACTCCATGGCATTTGTAATAATAATCTTTTTTAACTAGCTGTCTGTGCAAATTTTTACTCCTATCCCAGCATTTATTAGAGTTACTGACAGGAAATTTTAGGAGAAGTGATAGTAACTTAACTGCGTAATATCCTGCATCTGAATCAGGTAGTTGAAGTTTTTTGTGCTAAGTTCTTAGTTAAGGGATTGTATGTTCTTTGTGGAATAGTAAAAACTAGGTTTTAGTGCCTAGTCATAGATAGGAAGTGGAGTCAGCATGGGGTTGTTCTTCGCATTTGTGAACTATTATTTTACCTTTGTTACAGAATGATACGCTTCCAGAAACACGTCTTTAAGCTTCATATGGCAGATGAATCTTGTATGAACTACCCATTTTATTGTCAGGAATTTCTAAGGGATTACATTAAAAGTAGCCATTTTGATAAATTCATGGTCACCTTCCCTTTCCTCAGTTTTCTGCATCTTACTAAGGAATCACAATAGTTATGTGATATAGAGAAAACGGAAATATGAAAAATTTGGTGAGTTGAACTGTGTTCCTCTGTGAAAGGTATGTAACTATTAATGAAAAGATCTGTTTTCTATTCAAGGTTTACGTGCCAAGGTTGAATGTCACTTCTTTTCTAGGTACCAATATAATTAAATACTGTGCAAATGTGTAATGTTAAGCAATACATTCTTTAACTACTTGCAACTGTGAGACGGGAGCAGCACTGCAAAAAGGAATATGTAAATATGGGCAATACCAAAGGGCGAAAGGTTGAAATCTATTTTAAGGAAGATATTTTACTAGATCATGTCTGGGATAGAGGGAGGTGAATTAAGAAATAAAACTGAAAGCGAAATGGAAAGACATTACTGCTACTGGAGAGGATAGACTCCACTTTTGTGGATGATACAGAATAATTCATTCTTTGTCCTCTTGTTCACTGTCTGATTTTTCAGATAAGACCATAACTGAAATCCTGAAAGCTCCCTCTGTGGATAGAGAAGAAAATGATAATGCTGTTTCAGTTGTCAGTACACACTCTGTTCCCTCACTGTCTTCCAGTGTAGTACACAACATATTGATTGTCTGATGTCTTCAATTTGGACATTGATATCTTTCAGTGGTGTTGGCTATATATAATATTTTAAGTGAAAGATGCTATTTTAAACTAAACTATGATGAGCAAAAAAATCCATTTAATCCCTTTTTAAAAATCTTGGTGTAAACAAAAGTGAATTTACCTGGATTCATATTACTGAGGGAAAAGTTATAGAAAGATTACAATGCCGCTATGGATCCTTGCTTGTTAAATTACAGACAGCTAGTATGTATGTTTGCAGTAGTCTACATGAATTCTACGATTCAGATATTTTTTTTTAAAAAGGTACATTAACCATAAAGTCTTTTCCATAGAGTTTTATATTATTTGCATAAATATGGGAAATGTTAATAATACTTTCGCTGATACAGTGGGAAGGATGTTGGAGACCTTTTCAGAGGCATACCAATGTCATCAGAAAACTGCTGACGTATACGCATCATATGAACAATCTTTTATAATTTATCATTAATTGATTTCCAAAATATACTCATGTTACTGAATCACATGGCAAATGTAGCATCTAGCAAAATGAAGCAAGTAAAATAATCTAAATGTAAAAAGAGTAAAACAGTTTCTAATTTTATACACTGAAAGGTTTTTTTAAAAATAGCTGAAGTATGCAAAGCATGCTGAGAAGAAATTAATTATGTTGAATACAATTGTCAAAGTTAAGCACTCTACTGAAATGCTGTTGTTTTGTGTTTTTTTTTTCTTATCACCCCAATTCTGACTTCTTAAGAAAACAAAATTGATTTATCCATATTGTTCTATTTGAGGTGATAAACTTTGGCTATATCAGATTGTTCATTGAAATGTAGATCTATACTTACTATGTTAAAAACTTGGTGTTCTTATTCTTGTTGACCCTTCCATTCAGTTATGGAAACATATCGATATTAACATTTTATTAGATGGTGCCATCAGTGTTATGCTTACTGTGTTAGGCTTGTTAGGTATTTTGGGAAATTGTGTTTCCCAAAACACATCAATTTTTAATGATTACTAAGCTCAATAAAGAATAGAAAATAGAATAGTACGAGTTGGGCTTGTCTTTGGAAAGAGCATGGACCTTGATGAGAAAGCAACAAGGTCTTTTTCCTTGCAGAAGATAGGTGAAGTTCTTGTTTATCTGTTTGGTAACTTGTATATATTAAGGGATTTCATAGTTTTATTTTTGCAAAGTCTATAAGGGACTGTGTGGTATGAGTGGACAATAAATTTTTCAAAGACTTTTGGTTCCTTCTGATTAATAGTTAAAGGTGGGGAAGAACAATAAAGCCTTAAAACATAGGTAAACAAGGACTAGAGAAATCAGAAAACAAAAAAAAAAAGAAAATAGGAGAGTTTATCTGTGAAATTGGGAAGGTTTTTTTCTTTTTTTTCCTGAATGTTGGTAACAGAGGTGTGTGAACAGCATGGTGAAGATGTATAATGTCTTTGGATAGTTATATTGAAATGTATGTTTTGGTGTGACTTCATAGGAAAGATCTTAGGACTGGAAATGCAGTAGAAGATAGTGGTGGCGTGTGAGTGGAGGACAAAGCATAGAAGAGGGAAAACACTGCAAGGACAAAACACACAATTTAGAGACACTTGATGAACAGAACAAGGTGAAAAAAGATTGTGCATGGGAACCTGAAAAGAAAAAAAGAGGTAGTAGAGAAAAACCTGTCATGAAATCAGGGTTTACTGTACTGAAGATGACAGATGAGGTAACAAATAGAAGAGAAAGGAGAGGCAAGGAAAAGAAAAGAGGAGATAGACGAAAATGGAGAAGAGGAGGAGTTAGCCGAGGAGGAATGCCTAGGGAGAAACATGGCGCTCTGAACAGAACAAAGCACCAAAGAGAGAAGATATGGGTTGACAACATAAATAAAAATAGATGGAAACTTAGACTGGCATGTGCTGGCTGTGGGCAGGGAAGACTAAGATTAAAGAATAACTTGAGGGAATCTGAGGGAAAAATCCACGACTGCTCGTTATTTCCCTTTTCCTAAACACAACAATGATATGCATAGGAAAATTTCTGTTACTTTTATTTCAGTGATCCTGTGTTCTTGAAACATTGTTTGCAAACCCACATAAAATTTTGCGTGAAAAAGGCTTTACAGTTCAGTTGAAAACATCAGAAAAGCAAACAAACAAAAAATTAGGAAAGAAAAAAACCAGAAATAGTTGTGTTTTGTGTTGTTTTGTTTTTTATGAGGAACACCATAGTATTGATGCATAATCACAGATATAAGGCAAAAAGATCTGAGAAGCAATACTTTTTTATTTTTGCATTGACTTATTAATGACTATGTGTAAATCACTTCTCACTGCCTCAGAAGGGAACGTTAAAAATGTATTCTATGGATGATACTTCATCATCAAAAAGGAAGTTAGGCTTCATGAATGTCAGAATAAATTCAATAATTTAAACATACTGTCATGTACTGGAAGAAGAAAACCAAAGATATTTGTCATTGGCTTGGTATCTCCATTATTTTTGTCCTAAGATCTCTACTCTGTTAATACATGTGTGGAATAGCGAAGATTAGTCTTCAGTTGTTATTGATTTAATACAGTTAAAAGAAGAAGATAAAATATTAGTTGTTTTTACATTTTTCATTAGAAAAAGGTGGAATGTAAACCTCACAAGGCACCCCGGACAACCTTAGCATTAAGATTTTTCTAGAAAAAAATAAGGAAATTGGAAAAATATTAAAAAGAGTAATACCTTGTTTACCTGCGTAACATGAAGCTGAAAGAAGTAAGTGGTCAACACTGAGGAATACAAAATATATATATATCTAGGATGCTCAGATTATTTACCTTGCGAAATCTGAATACGTTAAACTCAGCACATACAGCCATACAGCAAGTGAAATAGGAAAGAAATTGATTTTCGAAGATGGAATAAAAGAAGAAGAACATTCTGTGTTAATGATCCTTCTACCTAGTAAAAAAACCACTTAGTGTCAATGATGAGATAGTAAAACTTGATAGCTGATGATCTGAAGCGTCAGAGTTACATGATTGATTAATTATTTTTCATAAGACTGTTGCTGCTGGGGCTTTTTTTTCACTAAACAGATTATCCATTTTATCCCTGAACTGTCAATAGGTGACTTAAAATACATTTTCATAGGTGCATTGCACCTTGCACTTCAGTGGAAGCCAAAGATCTTCAGTACCTTTGAAGTTAGATCCAGGATTTTTATATTCCACTGCTGAATGTTTCCATCTCTCCTTCTTTCATTTTCAATATATGAAGACTGTAATGTAATGTTATAGAGACACTGTAATCAGTCAGTCAAGTTTTCTAACAAAGCAAATAAAGCACGATAGAAAATCTCTCTTCTTTGACTGGGAAAAATCTTCCCTAATTGGAAAGCCTGAAAAAAATATTTATAGCTAGACAAAATGACCTGTGACTTTCAGTAACTGAGTCAAAGAGCTAAACTGTTGGTTTTAAATGATTTTATATCATGAAAATAATGTCTGTCTGTAATATGCCCATTTCGTGAAAGATAGAAGAATTTATATACTGGTTTACCTATGTCTACAGTGTGCATGCACCTTCAGACACCGGTGTTGGAAAACACAGGTGAGATAATGATATCAACTTTTCTTCAATTTAACGCTGATCCTTTAGATTATTTGAGTTCAAAGGATCTTTCTGGATGAAATGCAGAGAAGCTATATCTTCCTAAAGAAGGAAATACCAAAGCCATTCTGGAGTATTTTCAGTTCAGCAAAGCAAAGAGAATGCCTGTTCAGTGAGCAACTAAAAATGCTCAGCTATTTTAGATGCACATATTTTCCCCCTTATATATTTTTTTATACTTTTGTAGAATTATTTTTAAGAATGCTGGAGCTGTACCATGAAATTTCATGAAGTTTGCCTGAGAAAATTAAAATCCCTCAAAAGCTAGATGAAGGTTAATTGCATGCAGCCAAATCTAACCTCTGTATGTTTTTCTCTTCTTTTCATTGAAATGCACACACATGTGTAATGGTGTTGAGAAAACAAAAAGGTCTCTGATAGAGGTTTTCTAACCAAAGCTAAGGACAGGAAAATAGCATTCCACTGCTTAAGACGTGAAGCAAAGATATAAGATATAGTTTATCAGTGACTGAGGTAAAAAATTTGTCTTTTTGGTCTGGTTCTCCAGACCAGATTGTAGTATTGTTTCATATTTGTGGAAGATGTTCTGTAATGTTGAGTAAGAAATACATGTTAATTCACCACTAAACAGAGGTTTCAAGTACTAATTATATGCTGTGGAAGCTGCTCTACACTTGAGCATGAGCCTAGGAGGCAAACATGGGAAAAGCTTAGAAGTTTGTCTTTCTTTGTGGTACATATATTGATTCAGTAATGCCCCTGCTAGCCTATTCCAAGAAAACTTTGGCTTTCTGCATTGTCTGTAGATACACTGTAGTCCCTGTACACCATATAACTGTAAAGCAATTCCTGATGCAGACTTCTGAAATAGTTCTGCGAGGATTCACAGCAAATATCCAAGAAACTGTTAAAGCTTTGAGTCAATAAAGAATCAGTGTCCGTGATGCTAGTATATGATGAAACTTAAATCAAGGTAGTTGTACTGTTTTACATTTGCTGAAGGTGTCGTGATACCCATTTAAAGAGCTGACAGGCAAAAAGCTATTGGGCTATTGAGGGTGGGAACTTCTGAAGTCCTTCCAAAATAGGTATATCACATTGTGAAACAGAGCCCTGGTGTTACTAGCTGCCTTTTATTAATGATATATTAACAGACTATATTTTAGATTTCCTGTCTTGTTAGAAGTTTTACTTATGGCTATATTCACTGGTGTCAAACATTCTTTTAAAGAAAATCATGATTGTGAGAAAAGGAGATGACTGCATTAATATCTAGTCTATATCTTGTTTACTGTTGTATTTAAGGGGAGACAGAGCATGTGTTTTGTGATTTGATCACACAGAAAGTACTATGTAATCTGCTTAGTCTTGAGTCCAGGCTGGTTTACATGTGGCTTAATTTCTCAAACACTTTCAAGGAAAACTGTGGTCTGAGATGCTTAATTCTGAAGAGGTCACATTAGTTCCCTAGCAGGATGCTGTCTGCAAAAAGAAGAAAAGGTCTGATATAAATAAAATAGTCTCTTCCTGCTTCCTCCTCCTCTTTGTTAAGTGAATCCTGGCCCTTTGAAGAAAAAAAAAAGTCTATGGAGTTTAACTAGCTATGTCACATTAGAAAAACCTAAGCTCTGTGCACCGTCAAATGCTTCCAATTACTGAGAAATCAGAAAAACTGCCAATGTTCAAAACAACATTCAGACAAGCATATTCAAAATAAAGGGTCTGCATTAAAAGTTAAGAGATGGAGAGAGAGACAGTTACTTCACTGAGGGAAAAATCTTTTCCTCCATATTAGGAAATACTGAAAGCAGTTACTTCGTTATTCTTTCACGCATTTTCAAAGCACTATGCAATTCTAGCCAATTGTCCGAGTACCAAAGGAAAATGAAGCAACTCTGTATGAGAAAATTTTGTTAATATAAAACCAAAAAAATAATTTTTGTTCAATACTGGAAAGTTCTTGTAGCAAGTTTACAAATGTATTAATTAAAAAAAAAAAATCTTTTGCATGTCCAGGAGTACTATGATAATAAATACTAAAATGCTTTGCAGATCACTTAGAAATCTAAGTTCAGTGACATAATTATGGGTGAAAATGGTCTAAATTAACACAACTTCACTGAGTGCAAGTAGTAATTATTTTCCAATTTTTAGTCATTGGAAAATAGAAAAGTAGTGGAAAAGTATTTGTTAGCATTTGTGTATGAATTTGCTGATTTAACTGATTGTTTTGCAACAAAAATATATATATTAGCCTTGGAATTGCAAGTTGTAACAGCTGTATCAGCTACTTTTATGAATCAGTTCAACATATTGAAGCATATGTTATATTGCTCTTTCAAACAACTGTATCTCTCAAAACTTAGAATATATTATTCAATTCCAGTCAGAAATATTTGGGCATATCTTCCAGCCTGCAATAACAAAGAACTTTGAAACCTTGAAGTCAGTGGACAGCAAAATTAATCAGATATGCCTAAAAGAGTATTAGCATTGAATATATCCTCAGATATTGCTGATTATGTTTTAATACCTATTTGGTCTTAGTGCTTGTTGCTAATGTATTTGGTGGAAATAAAAAAAAAATAGGAAGGAGGAGTGTGTAAGAACATATGAAGGCATAATCAACTCTTACACCCATGAAATACAATGGGAGTTACATTCAGGCTTTACTTTCAATCCCTAGGGCAAAATAAGGAAGCTTATTTTAAGAAGTGATGGAAGGTGAAAACTTTATGTGCTTTAAACTGTTTGCTTATTTGTGGAAACAAGAGAGTTATCTTTTTTTTCCTTGGGTGAGTGAATCCCCAAAAGCACGCAGAAGCCATTTAGTTCCTTTTTCTTTATTCTCCCACTGTATAAAGTTACAGTAGAGGAATGTTACTAAGAGACTGCCGTCTTAGCCACTGCCAGTCCACACATCAGTGCCTTCTCAAGGAAATTTGTCCAGTGCAATTTTTTGTCAAGATTTTGTGGGCTGATAAAATGTAGGATATTAAGGTGGTGACTTTATAAAGGAAAATGCTTTCCCCCTCCTCCAATGTTATGCTCAGGTAAGACTCTGAAATCAAATGGATTTTCAAGTGAGAGACCCAAAGACAGACTTCATTTGATCCAGGGAAAAGATTGAGACTCAAAGGAGGGATTTTTCATGTTTTTTTCACCTAGCAAAGTCAAAATTAATCGTGGGCAGACTGTTCAGGGTCCAAAAGTTACACCTTGATTACAATTTATTTAGCCTACAGTACATTTAATTGGCACTGGACACACATGACTTCTTTTGGTTTTGCTTTTTTAAAGTTGAGGGTAGGTTTGAGAGGGCTATCACCCTCGTGAAAATTGACTATGAGAAAATTTGTGATTTTCCACTTTAAAATTCCTTCCTTTTTTAACTTTTCTTCATATCTTAATTCTGTGTTGATTTTAGTAAGGGCAGACTGAAGTAAATCATAAGAGATGAGGAGCTGAGTATCTGGCAAAATCAAAGTTTAAGTTAATCTATAAAACTGTGTAGCTTGATATAAGACATGAACTGGTGATTAGTTTTATCATGTCTTCACTTCTTACACTCTCTTATTGAAAGTTGTTATTTCAGTGTACTGGATAATGAGCAAGGGAAGTGGACAATGTTTTTTATTTATCCATTTTTGCTGTTAAATATCAGATATTAAAATTTCAAATTTTTTTTTCCTCTGAATAATTCCCTCCTTCTTTTTAGCTTATGTAGTAACAAAAGTTTTCTTCTAAATGAGAACAGATGCAGTGTTCTACTCTGGGCAGTAAGAGTTGTAGAAAAAAGGATTTGTGGTGATCTCAACAGCAAAAACTTTCAATTTCTTCTTTACATTGTTGAGATTTACAAGCATTCTAATTTCTCTTCCTGCCTGTCCATCAATCCCCATCATGTTCTGGGACACAGAGTGGGTGGTGGGAGTTGAAAGAAAGCATATCAGATCCAGGAGAGCAGGTTTATTCTTCATGTTTACCAGACTCAAAACATTGCCATCATAAACTCAATCTCCCCATGATCTTCTTGTACATTGGTGGCAGAGTAGTAAAGAACCTAAATTAGCAACTCTGTTACCTGAGATTTGCTCTTAGTGAAGAGAAGATACATATCTAATCTTACCAGAGTCTGAACCACTGTCTTCATCTACCCATGTGTCTCTGCAGTTGTTTCTCTTGTGATAAGACCCTTAAATTAGACTTCTTAGTGAAGTGCCTGAAGGTGGAAGTCTGGACTCTAGGACGGAGTAATAACATTTCCCAGAAAATATCACAATTCCTGAAGAKATCTGTGAAGGGATATAGGCAAGCCAAATACTTTTATATATGTTTGTAATAAATTAGCAATAAATTGCTAACATGACAAAAATTGAGACTATTTGCTGGACGAAAGCTGATTCTGTGTAAAACTAGAGATCTGTGTACATCTCTTATCTCTGTCCTGGCACCGACAATGATATTATTAGACTTTAATAACAAACAGTTGTCTGAAAACTCTCTTTTGGGCCAGCTATAACCGTTCAAATAATGTTTTTACATTAGGGAAAGAGTAAGCCTGGAAATGAGTGCAATTACATGTGGGGTCTCGCTGCCAAGCAAGAACACCACCTTGTACATATGTACATAAGAAAAAAGTGTTCCAGTTCAAAACTTAACCTCCAAAACCTTTGCAACATTTATAGAATCATACAATCATAGAAAAAATTCTGTTGGAAAAGACCAATAAGATCATAGACCCCAACCGCAAACCTAGCACTGCCAAGTCCACCACCAAGCCATGTCCCTAAGTACCTCATCTGCAAGTACCTCCAGTGATGGTGACTCAACCACTTCCCTGGGCAGCCTGTTCCAATACTTGATAACCATTTCAGTGAAGAAATTTTTCCTGATATCTAGCCTGAACCTCCCCTGGTGCAACTTGAGGCCATTTCCTCTTGACCTATCACTTGTTACTTGGGAAAAGAGACCGACACCAACCTCACTACAACCTCCTTTCAGGTAGTTGTGGAGAGCGATAAGGTCTCCCCTCAGCCTTCTCTTCTCCAGACTAAACAACCCCAGCTCCTTCAGCCGCTCCTCATAAGACCTGTTCTCCAGACCCTTCACCAGCTTCATTGCCCTTCTCTGGACACGCTCCAGCACCTCAATGTCCTTCTTGTAGTGAGGGGCCCGAAACTGAACACAGGATTCGAGGTGCAACCTCACCAGTGTTGAGTACAGGGGCACGATTACCTCCCTGCTCCTGCTGGCCACACTTTCTGATTCAAGCCAGGTGGCCTTCCTGGCCACCTGGGAACACTGCTGGCTCATATTCAGCAGCTGTCAACCAACACTCCCAGGTCCTTTTCCACTGGGCAGCTTTCCAGCCACTCTTCCCCAAGCCTGTAGCATTACCTGGGGTTGTTGTGACCCAAGTGCAGGACCCGGCACTTAGCCGTGTTTAATCTCAGTTTGCCTTGGCTCATCAATCCAGCCTGTCCAGATCCCTCTGCAGAGCCTTCCTACTCTCAGGCAGATCAAGAGTCCCACCCAACTTGGTGTCATCTGCAAACTTACTGAGGGAGCACTCAACCTCCTCATCCAGATCATTGATAAAGATATTAAACAAGATCGGCCCCAAAACTGAGCCCTGGGGAACACTGCTTGTGACCGGCCACCAGCTGGATTTAACTCCATTCACCACAACTCTCTGGGCTCGGCCATCCAGACGTTTTTTTACGCAGCGAAGAGTACGCCCATCCAAGCCATAAGCAGCCAGTTTCTCCAGAAGAATGCTGTGGGAAATGGTGTCAAAGGCTTTACTACAGTCCAGGTAAACAACATCCACAGCCTTTTCCTCGTCCAGCAGGCGGGTCACCTTGTCATAAAAGATCAGGTTAGTTAAGCAGAACCTGCCTTTCATGAACCCATGTTGACTGGGCCTGATCACCTGCTTGTCCTGTATGTGCGGTGTGATGGCACAAAATTATCTGCTCCATAATCTTCCCCAACACCAAAGTCAGACTAACAGGCTTGTAGTTCCCTGGATCCTTCTTCTGGCCCTTGTAGATGAGTGTAACATTTGCTAACCTCCAGTCAACTGGGACCTCCCTGGTCAGGCAGGACTGCTGATAAATGATTGAAAGTGGCTTGCTGAGCACTTCCACCAGCTCCTTCAGTACCCTTGGATGGATCCTGTCTGGCCCATAGGCTTGTATATATCTAAGTCACAAAGTTTAGCAGGTCACTAAACATTTCTCCTTGGATTATGGGGGCTTCCTTCTGCTCCTTATCCCTGTCTTCCAGCTCAGGGGGCTGGGTACCCCAAGAACAACTGGTCTTACTATTAAAGACTGTACCTCCTGTCATACTCTTTATGGTGAACAGCATCATTATATGCTTTTTCCAAAATTAATTCTAAAACGCCATACTAGTTTAGATCAATATTAACAGTTCTTTTCCATCACTTCAAAAGATTTTGCCTTTTGAAACAAAAATAAGCTATCTTGAAAACTTAAACTTACCATTATGAAAATGTTACAATAGAAAAGATATTGGCAACAGCATTTTCTTGTCATTAAAAGCTGATCTTGGGCTAAGTTACATATTTGGCTTTGGCGTTGTAAGATTAGCAACTTTATGATGCCAGACAAGTTAATGTGGAAGAAATTTTATGTTCTAATTTGATAGCTGAAACTACAGTTATTCAAAACAGATTACTGGAAAACAATAGTTTCTGGCCAAATGATAATAGTACGGAAATCTGTCCAATCTTCATTAGTTTGGTCCTTGTTTTAATGTGTCATGGTTTAACAGCAGTCAGCAACCAAGCACCACACAGCTGCTCGTTCACCCTCCCCCCCCCTCAGTGGGGGAGAGAATCTGAAGAGTAAATGTAAGAAAACTTGTGAGTTAGGATAAGAACAGTTTAACACTTGAAAAGTAATAATAACAACAACAAGAACAACAACAACAATAATAATAATAAATTGTAATGAAAAGGAAAAGAACAAGAGAGAGAGAAAGGGAGGAACAAAACCCAGGAAAAACAAGTGATGCAACTGCTCATCACCCACTGACTGATGCCCAGCCAGTCTCCAAGCAACGGTCCCTGCCCCCTGGCCAACTCCCCCTAGTTCATATACTGAGCATGACATCATATGGTATGGAATACTCCATTGGCCAGTTGGGTTAGCTGTTCTGGTTGTGCTTCCTCCCAGCTTCTTGTGCATCTGGCATAGCATGGGAGGCTGAAAGGTCCTTCACTTAGTATAGGCACTGCTTAGCAACAACTAAAACATTAGTGTGTTATCAACATTATTCTCATACGAAATCCAAAACACAGCACTGTACTAGCTACTAGGAAGAAAATAAACGAGGACATGATGGAAGGGTCTCGTGGACAATAATACCTTTTAATGGTGAGAAGGAAGAAGAGACAGAGATATGTGTTAAAAGATGAGTTTTCGCATAAGAAAAACTGCTCTATTTTCTGTCTAGTGTTCAGCCCAATAAACAGTTTGTTTGCCACTCATTTAGTCTGTAAGTTGAGTTAGCATATTATCTTCAACACTGTTCAACAGTGTCTTTTATAAACCCTTTACATTGATCTGAAATCCTTAGCTATCAAAAAGACATAATGAAAAAAAACCTTATATGTTATGTAGGAAAAATGTGCAATCACATGAAAAATTCCGTACTGATCTTTTGTGACCAAAAGGCTGTGTCTTCTGTAAAAATTTAAGTGGTTTTACACCTTTTCCTTGGGTCTGTATATGGGTCAGTCCTATTCGTTTGCAGATGATGATTAAAGTGGGCAAAACCTTAAATACATTTGGAGAAATCCATGGGCAGTTCACATGGGCATTTTTTTTCCAAGACCAATGATCACCACATAAAACTGATGGTATGTAGCTGTGAGATAAGCATATTAACAGTAAGACAGATGTTTAAGACTTCTTAAAAATTAGTAGAAGAACTGTCATAGCTTGACATTTGTTCAGCAATTTGCTTTCAGTTCATTCATAGTAACAACAACTTTTCTATCTTTCTATTGGGAACATTTTTTCAATATTATTTTAAATAAATATGTTGAATTGAAAATCTTGCTCAAAACTATCAGAGAAAAAGAACAAACTTGCTTATCAGCTTCTATGCAGAAGCAAGATTAAAATTCTGGTAATAAATGTGTACTTAAAAGGGTTTACGTTTTACTTTTCATCTTTTTGGGAAATATCAGCCTTGAACTGAAACGTGTAATTCTGAAGTAAAGAATAAAAGTTGCTTTTTCATTAGTGTTATACTACTATTTTTTTTTAAACTGAAATAAGGAAACAACTTTAGTTAATATCTGTTTCTTATGAAGAACTTAACCTAGATTGCAAAACAAATATAAAAAGAAAATAATTTTCTTCAAATCCTGGAATATAAGAACATCTCAGTGAAATCATACTATAAATGGCATAAGACCCCTTGAAATCCGTCAGAATTATGCTCCTATGAAAATTAATTTTATTTTTTTTTAAACCCTCCATCATAGTGAGTAAGAAGATTTCCACAGGCTAGAAATAAATTGGAACTATGATTCTCTTTCTGGAATTCCAAAAACCTTAGACGTAGTGGGCTCAAACCACTAATCCACATTTTATTCGCTTCTTAGGGGTGTTTAACCACCATCATCAGTTTTCTGTTTATGTGTGTCGTTTAGTAATTACTGTCCGTATGTGGATTTGAACTTTTTCTTCCCTTAACTTCAACAAAATTTTCTTTGTTTTGAGACTATGAATAACTTCCAGTATTTCCATCAATAAGTGTTGTCTTGAGCATATTTATAGATTTTTATTATACCCCTCTGAGTCTTGACTTTTCCCATCTATGTAAATGTTTTCATCTGTTCCTCACACATCTTCTTTTAGTTCTTGAATCTTCATAGCATAAGAGTCATGCAGATTGTATTTTTCCTTTTTTTAATGCATTTTTAATGTAGAGAATACTAATTCTTCTTTGATTCTGTTAATCTGTATTTCTTGAATTGTAGAATGGCACCTACAGTTAATTTATCACTTAGTATGATGTGAAAAAAAAATAACTGCACTAATAGACTTATTCTAGTCCATATATAAAGCTAAATCCTTCTTTGCTACAAACCTCTGGCACAGAAAATCTGTAGACAGTTGACAGATCTGATGGTTTAAGCCATCAGAGCACATTGAACTCCTGTGAAATAGAGAAGCAACATAGCTATTTCTTCACTCTCTCTCTCTTGTTCGACAAACCATAGCATGTAGTAAAATAGACATAGCTGCTAGTAGTGCCCTTCAGTGCCAGTTTCTTAGAGTTGCTCAGATGTGGCAAGTAGTGAACAAGTGGTTCAATGGAGAACACCATCAAGGTAGTGGAATGGATATGTCAGAGGTGTCATTTGAGTCACGAAATAAAAATTTTACTTTCAGTGGCAAGAAAAAAGTCTTTGACAGTTGCATTTCATGCTTTACCAATTACCTGTCCAAAATTCAATGCTATTCTTGTATTATAAGGCACAATGGAAAATACTTAGCCAGAGCTGTTCACTGGTTCATTGGCCTAATGTGGTTGTTCCAGCAAAATGTTAAAATTTGAATGCCTGTGACAAAGCATTGGTACAAAGCCCTGTCCATAGGCTGATACAAAATTTTCATGGTTTATGATTCCCCACTGACAGAATAGTAAAATCTGCTCCTTGCCTCGATCCAGTCCTCTCCTCTGGATCCATTAATCCGTCAAGAAATCTGTCTCCTGTCCATGTCCATATCTCTTCTTACCCTACTGGGCTGTCTCACATTGTACTCAGTATTTCTCTTTTGCTTTTTTAATTTCAACATTGCAGGCCATGTACCATTTTCTGACCTCATTAGTTCATTACACTGTAGACAGCTTATACACTGGTCACGGATTTTATGAGGCTTACTTTGGCAAATGCAGCCTTTACATGAGGATGTGCTAATCAATGCTCAAAAAGGACTCCACGTGGTACAGAGCTGTATTTCTTTCTCATGCTCAGGATTCAAAGAAATCCTTATAATCCTTAGTGGCTGGAGGTCATTTGTTTCTCATATCTTTTGGGGATAGTTGGTAGTAGTACGCTTTTTTCAGACCACATTTTTTCTTGAAAACATTATTATCAAGACTAATATTTCTTTGTTCCAACAAATGCTAAGAAAGGGTTTATTTTTATGGATTCCCTATTCATGGGAATACAAGTATGGTACGTTCCTCCATCATAAGAAAATGATAGTCAAATAAAATGAACAGGAGAATGATTGCAGATCCATATTCTCATTTTCAAATTCTTCATCGCATATAGGTAAGCACACGCAATTTATCTATCCTGTCACCAAAATTGATTTGTTTCATTATATACATTTCTGTTCTATACTGCAGAACAAATTGCAGCTCTATCTAGCAAAGCAATGATAAATAAGAAATAATTTCTTTTTACCTTTCTTACGTTTTCACAACTCATTAGTCAGCAGGAGAAGATCTGAATTAATTCAAAATCATTCAAGAAACTGACTAAAGAAATTTCTTTCTCTGACTTATGGGAGAATAAAATAAGGGGGAAGGTACAAGTTAGATCAACCCTTCTTTGAGGGTTGGTCTTGATACAAAATTTACTTAATAGTTTGTAATTGATGAGGGGAAAAAATCTACAAGTGTGTTAATTAAATTTGATGTTACTTGATTTGTGTTGTCCACACAGAAAGACAAGAGTAGCTTGTGAACAAAACTGGGTGACATTGAGTATTGGAGCAGTAAGAATGAAGCACCTATCAGTAGCAGCAGGGAGCTCATCATTTAGAAGGACCTTGAGGCTTGCATTTCTTACCTGGAAGATGCCTGTGAGCTACTAACATGGTTCTGAAAAAAGCAATAGAGCTTATATGTGTATGAGGCAAAATTTTTGAATGGAAAGAGTAGTGCTTGGACAGGAGCCATGAGTAAAACTCCACTTGGTATCTTTAATGCTATCCTACTTACTCATGTTACAGAAGAGTGCAAACTGGAATGGGTAGAGAAGGGCTATAAATATCATCAAATAAATGGAGAGCCTATAATTTGAGAGAAGGCAAAAATATTCAGGTTTTTTTAGTCTAGCAGAAAAAGCTGAGAAGAGCTTTTGTTCACTATCTATAAATGTGTCAAGTGTACAAACTAAAAGGAGATAACATCTATTTAAGATCAAATGGCGGGGGGAGGGAACAAGAAACCCGCAAAGTTGGCTCAGAACAAGTTAATAAAAACTCATATGTATAATTTTTTGATAAAAATCAGAAAAAAACAGCTGAATGAGTTTTGATCAGGCTCCAGCAATAGGTTTTCAGCTAATATCTCCATGTATATCTTTAATTTCTATTAGTCTTACATTGATTTTACAGTGTCCTGAAAAAAAGATAGCAATGCCTTTTATGATATATTTTTCTTCTCTTACTCTATTTCTTATTTCTTATTTTTTTTCCCTTTTTTTTGTCTTTTTTTCCTGGTAGGTAAGGTCTAATATAAAAGCCTTCCTATTCAGTACTATCTTTCTCATTCTATCAGATGGCTTTGGGACTTAAGTGCTGATACAGCTTCTTTTACTTATAGCACCAGAAAAAATATTTTGGCTTATGGCCTATGGTACATACTTCACATTAGGAGTTTGGTTAGGTTTATTGGGATATGGGGCTACTTACACTGTACAGTTCCCTAAGCCGTTCAAGACCATTGATAATTATGGGAGAACTTCATATTTGTATACATGTGTACACAGTTAGAACTTCATCATAATAATAAAACCTTCAGCTGTGCTTATTTATGTAGTCTGTACACTTAAGCATTTTATTTGGACATCTGCTAATCTATTCTTTCTCAATGCAGGAAATAAATTATTAAATATTCTTCTATCTAGTTGTTTGAGTTTTTTTAATTACTGTATTTCCAGGAATTTATGAACTCTTCTTGTAATCTTTCTATTATTTCAATTGGTTTTTTATGATCTTATTCAGATGTGGCTGTGCTTTTTGCAAGATTTCTGCGGGTTCCTTTGTTGGGTGTGATTTAATTTCTTGAGATAACTTTATATGCACTGATCAACTGCATACCTTCCTCTGAGAGTAGTTTCCCTTCCTTTTTATAGCAATATAAGGTGAAATGAAGGCCTTTCTCTTTCAAAGAAAGATTTAAACACATTAGGGATTATTTGATGAGGATTATTCAGGTGGAAATGATATGACATAGTTGCTTGTGACTTGCTTTTCTGACTCAGGAGGTCCTGATGTTAATAATATTGCTCACATGACATCAATATATAAACTCAAGTTAACAGAGTGTGCATGATTGCCTAAGTGGTTGCAAGCTGGGACTATAAACTGAATCAACACTAGCCCAGTTAAACAGCTGTATCAGTAAATTCTTCAGCCACACCACACTAGTACCTAGGTAATTGTAATTATTTCTCCTGCCTATCCCTTTCTGGGGTTAGAACAACAGCGTTGCATGGCATTATTTTATTTGGTATCTACAAAACAAATCAGATAGCTTCAGGAGAGGAAGTATTTAAAGTGCTATTCTGTGTACTTTGTATTATAGAAGTTTCAAGTTATTTGTTGTACAGAGGAATTTGGGGGAAAAAATGTCATCTGCCTCTTCAGGCTAAATACAAGTAAATATTGAACTCATGAATACAACTTAGCTAGAAGAAAAAGCTAAAGATAGCAAATATGGAACTTTTAATTCCAGTTTGCACAAGCTGCCACATTTTATTGTTTGCAAAGGTAGTGAAATAATGACTTCGCTCAGGTCAGGAACCTAATGTCTTTCAGGAACAGTTTATAATGAAAAGTTCCCTGAAACACCTCATAGGTCACTTGTTCTGTTTAGCTTTATAGTCTTTCTAAATTTCTCTTAGGTGAAAGTATTTAGCTGTGAATAAATATGTTACAGATATTTTGAAAAGGCTAAATTGTTTTTAATCTATATGTAAATGCGCTTTAAATGTATTGTGGTGGTTGTTCTCCTTTATTATGTTACTGATGCAACAGATAACATACTCAATGTTATAATAACTGAAATCCAAAAATTATTACTGGAGAAAATAGGCATTCATTGCATTTAAAATGTAACATGGAAATGAAAATCATAGTACTGTTATTAAAAGAAAAAAATTGCAGAAGGAATGTTTTCCTCTTAATGACAGCAAACATGTTGAATACCTTGATCTGATATAATAAATTAATTACTTACCCTGTATAAAACCAGCACACTGGAATATTGAGTAAATGTCTCAAAAAATCCTCAAAAAGAGGATTTTTACACAGTATAAGCCAAGATTTTTGCTCTTGTACAAGTAAATTTGCTATGCTAGATGTCATAATCAAACTATGTTTCCCTGATTTTCTTTATAAAAATAGAGTTTAATTTCGTATAGAAATACAGAACATAAAAATGAGAAATAATAGCCCATGAACATGGCTCAGTATTTTTTTTTGTTCACAGTTTTCAACAGAAATATTTTCGCTTTTTCTTTTAAGAAAGTTCAAAATATTTGTTCTTGATTTGTTTTTTACAGAAATGTTTTTTTTTCTACTTGTGGGTTTTTTGACATCTTTATATTACCTGGCAAATCTCTGACAGTCTGTATCTGAAAGAGCAAATGTGCTGCTTGGAACCAAGACCACCTCACTTCTGTGTTGAGTCTCTTCAAATCATTCAAGCACTTATGGGGATTGCATACAGGCCCTGAGATCAAAATAGAAGGTCATAAAGAGTCACTTACTTATGCAACATGCTTGAGTGATGGGATTTGTTCACAGGATATGAGTGGGCAGGAAGATAAGTTGCTGTTATGACCACTAATACAACTTTGAGAACTTCCTCTATTTTTTTTCATTATGTGTTATGTCAGCACACATGTTTTTCCCATTGCAGGTGCAATTTTTTCCCTCAGGAGGATGAAAAATACAATTCTTATTACATCTTTTTTTTCCCCTCAAAATTCAGTCAGTAATTGGAAGATGCCATTGTCTGCCATTTACATGTACAGATGATGGGTAGCTAATAAACTTTAAGACACTTGGCCAGATCAACTGGGTGCTCAAGACTGAAATCCTGTTACGTTCTTATTGAAAATGTAAAGACATAAACTGATAAGTTAAGAAGGATACACCAGTGTTCATGTTTCTAAAGTCAAAGCTCATTTTCTGAACTATTCCTCAAGCTTGGCTTTTTCAAGGAATAAATTCTCTCTCCCTCTCCCTCTCTCTGCCTTCCGCTCTTTCTCCCTCTTTCTCTCTCATTCTCCCTGGTGATTTAGAAAAACCTAACAATGCAGACTAAAGTATCTGCATTCTCAAGAAGCTGATGAAAATTTGTTACCCTTCTTTAATTTATATATGTGTGAAYTTTGTACTTTCTGACGGTCTTGGCAGGTTAATATAGAAATACTAAGCTACATGTATTTCCTTCCATGAACAGTAGCATATTCAGACACTTCTGATCTTAAATATGAAGGTAATTTTGAATCTGGGTACATTTTGCTAGATCTTCCTTTTTCTGTTTTGCTTTCTTCTATATAGACAATAGTAATACTTTGGAGTTGGTGAAAATACACTACAAAAAAGAAGCTGTGACACACCACCTACAAGAATTATCATTCAACATTGTGCTTGTCATCAATCACATAAATATCCCATTTAACTCCAATACTTGACATTGTAGTTTATTGTCCATTTACATTTAGGAAGATTGTCTGAATAATGGCAGAGTTACAGCCCTAGCCTTAGAAAAAGACCAAAATGTTTTTGAACTGAACAGGTAATTACTTTGAGAAGGAACTCACTGGAAAACAGAAACCAGAAACTGCGTGTGGTTGGGACAGCAAATATCCCACAGGAAGGATAGTATGGCACGTATGTTAAGAAGGTATTTATTATGGTTAAGCTTGTGAAACGGTTTTCTTTTTCAATTTTCTTTCTGTTCCTTACCATAAACAAGCAGAAAAGTTATGTATTATAAGTGCTATTTGGAGCCAGGCTGTGTGGCCTCTCATGTTTTTTTGGGTGTTGGGGGGGTTGGCTTACTGCCATTGAGTTAAAAATAATTGAATCGAGTGCTGCGTGAACCTGTGTCATGGTAGTTAGCTCCGCGTATTCAATTAGATGGAAAGGATTTCTTTCATGCCACTGACTGATTAAGGACTGCTTCTGATAACAATATGGGGAAGAACCTCAGGTGTGAGAAAAGAAGTACAGATTTCAATATGATTTTGTGCCATTATAAATAAAGAAGTAGTTCTGAATGGAAATGAATGTATTTAAAAATTAGACAGGTTTCAAGCTCTCAACAAAATACATAGCACTTCATGATTCTTCTGAGAGGTAAGATGTTACTGAGGGAGTGTAACTACCAATAAACAATAAACAGCGACTCAAGAGTTAGAAACAGAATCATAGAATCATAGAATCATTAAGGTTGGGAGTTGTTCTGGAACTGATTGACATGATATTATGAAAATCTAAATACTTTGGTAGAGGTTGAATTTCTTTGTAGGACATCTTTCTGCTCATAATGTTGTAAGCAATCCCATAATATTTCCAGTTTGTTCTTGCCATATGCTGGATATATAACATGTACATTAGACTCTGAGCCATGAGCAGTAAGAGATCATTAATATTGCTAATAAAAAAAAAAGAAATTTACATATACTACAAAATTTTTGGTTTGTTACTTTAAATCAAGCCACTGAGGACATTGGAGATAATTGTAAAAATATATATTTTGCCTGACTTGCATGAGGACACACACACTAATAACTATTTCCTGCTTTACAGAAGAAATTCTAAGTCTCTCACCTAGGCCACTGTTCCATTGTGCTGGGAAGGTGCAGTCCTTGCCTTGGAAAGACTGCTTACTTCCAGGTCCTGTCACTGCTTGTATGCATTCATTAGCAGAGTTTGAAAAACATTGTTTGACATGATCAAAAATTTTTATTGTTCTAACATCAGCAAGTTATAGCAGTGGGTATCTTCAAAACATTATACTTTTCTCCAAGAATAAAATGTTGTGGTGGAATATAATTGTTCTATTATTTTGCTTCTGAAAATACTACATTCTGTAGCATCCTCTCTCTCTAATAATGTATAATTCCTCTGGAGACGCTTCCATATTTATTGAAAAGTGGAATTATCACTGCTAGGCTTCCATCTGTTATTTTTTTAGAACTTTTCTTTATCTCTGCTCACTATAAGTAATTGATATCACCATAGACAGAAGTTGTGTTAGGAGAGTTGGTATATAGGATAGAGCTGTCTTATCAGCTTTGGTGAAAGTCCAGTCAACATTTTATTAGTTACTACATTTGCTAGTTTAATAATGAAAAGGGAGTTTTATTCATAGATGACCATATAGAACATATACTGCTTGTTTTTTCTGCCAAAAAATAGTTTCAGTAGTGGTAAGAGTGAAACAAAGCATACTAACTTAGAGTTAGAATTTTAGCTACTTAAAATTGCATATTAAACACTTATTCCTAAAATTGCTTGATATGTGTCAATGCAGCAAAAAGAAAATAGAGAAATAGAGCAATATAATTAAATGGAGACAAAATGAATAAAATTTTATAATGTTAGATTTCTGTACTGAATGTCCATTGTAATAAAGCTGTGGTAGATGTTCAAAACAAAACTAGTATTTGTAAATTACCAGTTTATAAATGAATAAAAATTACACTGAATCCTTCTAAGATAAATTGGTGATCCAGGATATCATAGTTGAAGCAAAAATATAGACAAGATTAAACTTACGTAAATTAGGCTCTAAAAACATTCATTGATGATATAAAGAAAAAGAAAAGGTCAGCAGTGGTACTGGCTATGTGTCATGCATGTACCTATGGTCGTTCTTAAGATTCCAGACTTGAGCTGGCTCTTGTAGAACCAGCCTGGGTGACCCAGCACCGACAGCACCGTTCACTTGCAGTTAACTTGGATAATCCAAAAGTAAACAATCAAGAGGTGTTGTAGCAAACAGATTATACAAGTATGGAATAATATACAATTCAGCTAGTGGGAAATTCCAATGAGTCATGGAATGTATGTAGGAAAATTATATTTATTTACATTATCTAATCTTAATCCAAGTGAAATCAGTAACAAAAAATCCTTCACAGCAGCAGAATTTAGTCTATGTTTTATTACTTAAGTCTGGGTTAGGCTCAAATTTGGTTTCCAAGCATGTTTCTGACTTCACAGTAAATAATAAAAAAAACTGTTAGAGCTAACGATGAGGTCAGATAAACCAGCAATATTGGTTTTGGTTTAGGCAATTCCTGAGCACTGATCAGTTCTCTCTATCAAGAATTTTGGATTTACTGTCTAGCAAAGCAAAGGTATCAGTCATGCCCAAACTAATGTTTAGTCTCTTCAGGTAAGATCACTTTAGCAATCCACGTCAAAACTGAAAAAACCTAAAACATTCTTTCACCCTCTCCCAGTATCTGACCTAATGTCAGTTATGTCATATTTGTTTTCAGAGCTGTTTTGAAACACATACGTAGCTTAATGCTCCATTCAACCCTGGACATCAATGTCAGTTTGACAGAAAAAATTATTGCTGTCATACTTAGAACCATACTCTTCTTCCACAGTCTTTATTCCTGGTTTCAGTGGAACTATGTTTGTTAGTTTCATAGTGAGCATTCTCACACTCTGATTTCTCATTTGGGTTTCTAGTGGAGTTAGATTCCATTGGATTTCACAGTCCAATTATTTAAAGTAACTTATTATCAGAATGTACTTGTTCCTGACTATGCCATCTGAATTAAATCACCTGAACTTCTTTTATTCATGGAATTCCTTCATCACATTTGCACTAGGGGAACTGACTGAAAGAATACAGCTTTCAGAAATGAGTCAAATGGAATTTTAATGAAAATAGAAATTGTGAGTCCACTCACAAAATGCTATTTATACAATGAAAGAATGCACTTTTGGTGACACTAAGTAGGATACAATTAGAAGGGTCACAGGGGCTTTATGGCTTAGGGTATAAATTGATTTCTCAGCTAGGATGTATAGAATACGGAGAATAGAGTATCAGAGAGCCGTAAGTCACCCCTGAGACACCGTAAGCTTATCTTTAGAACACATTCAATAGATGGCTAGTCTTTCCTGTTAATGATAGTTCCTTGTCCTGATCACACTATAGAAGAAATCATGGTTTGAGGTATAGAGAAAATAGAGTAAGAGGGGTGGAAGATGTACTTAGTAATATGAAATAGTCTTCTTAAAAAAACCCACATCATTGCTTTTGTAGCTATACATTATTTCAGACTGCAGAGCTTGTTTATCAGTGCTGTGGCACAGAATTTAGCTCTGCCTAATCTCTTTTGTTTCCTAAAGGTAGCTTGAATACCCTACAGTTATAGGTCCTTTATATGGGATGGACTTACTTTGTAAAGGATTTATCAGGATATTTTTTTTTGTACCTTGAAGTCTTTTAAATTTTTTGTTTTGTTACTGTAAAACTTGCTTTGGACTTTAATTTGACATGAAGTATCTCTGATGAATTGTGATTTATGTTTAAAAAATGTGGTTTGTTTTAAGTTCTTGCAGTAATGGTCTGTTGCCATATTGTATATCAGTATATATAACATTACATCAACACATATTCTGTAACTACATCTCAGTGTATATAGCATTTATAAACATCACAACGTTCGATGTAATTACAAATTGTGATTTTGTGGATGTATTTTCATAGTGTGGGAACATTTATTGCGCATCATCTCATTGCCTTTAAAAAGCTCTCACCTCGAAATTAGAATGTGGTAGTCATTCTGTTGGTGTCAAAATCCTTTTAAGGAGATGAAAATGAATGTAGTGCATCAGTTAAGTTATAATGTAAATAATCAGAGTAGTGGGATTTCATCAGGATGTTGGAAGGTGTCATGAATGAGTGGTTTTGAGGCCGCTTAAAGAATCACCGGCAAAGGTATCAGCAAAAAGTGATTTTAAGAGGAATTTATAAAAGCACAACTTAACAGAATTCAATGGCAAGGTTCACTCTATTACTCATTACATGGATTAAGTATACATAGGGAAAATTGTGTCAGAATTGCGTTGGGATTATTTATGCAGAGACTGGGGACAAAAAGGGTAAGGAAGACTCTCCAGTTGAGTCATGAGATTCAGAGGAGACCCAGCTGGATCCAGTCTTAGTCTGAGACTTGGACAACGGTTTATGTCTAACACAAAAAGGGTAAGGAGACCCTCCCATTGAGTCACGAGGTTCAGAGTAGACCCCCTTGCTTTCTAAACTCCTTCTCAGAGAGGAGTCTAGGTGCAGCTGGATCTGCTCCTAGTCTCAGACTTGTCAACGGTTTATGTCTAAGGGATTAGGTGTGTCTAGCAGCAGTCTAAAATACATTCATAATTTTAAACTGGATCATAAGATTTTAGCAGCACTTAATCATCGCAGTGACTTAATTACAGATTATGCTTACTATTGTTTATCTAAATCCATTCACACACACACATGGAATCTAAATCAGGCATTGGAACAGGCTGCCCAAGGAAGTGGTGGAGTCACCATCCCTGGAGGTGTTCAAAAAACGTGTGGATGAGGTGCTTCGGGACATGGTTTAGTGGGCATGGGTACTGGGTTGATGGTTGGACTCGATGATCTTAGAGGTCTTTTCCAACCTTAATGATTCTATGATTCTATGATTCTATGATTCTATAAATCAATTCACACACATGCGCCCAAAGCTAAATAAGGTATCTGTTAAAAATTTCCCTCGAGTTTCGTGAAATACTCAGGTTAAATGTCTTGGCATTTCTCAGCGGGTGAAGGATTAAGCCCCGAGGAGTGTTTCAGCCCAGGTCCCGACGGTCCTCTGAATATCTCAGACTCAAGAATTTGTGAACTCTGAGAGGTGTCCCACTCAGAGGTGTCCCAATCCAATGTCGGGGGAGGTTTCGATGTGATCCCCAGAGTGAGATTAAGACACAAATGAGGTCAAATGCCGTACACCCAGAACGGCTTTTATTATTAAAAGTAAAAATTGAAACTGAGGCAGTAGCGTATATATAGTAAAAATTAAAGTAGTAGTGATAGGATAGAATAGAATAAAAAGACAGAAATCAAGCAAGCATTAGGGATAGAGTTGCAAGAATAGTCACTACCATGAATCCGTGGCGGGGGGGTCCAAGTCTCGGAGTCTTCGGCGGTGGCCGATAGCGCAGACTGGAGGGCTTCTCGGTGTTGTCGGCGGTGGGTGACAGCGCACGAGGGAGAGCTGCTCGGTGTCGAGGGAGAGCTTCTCGGTGTCATCGGCAGTGGACGATAGCACTGTGGGAGGGCTTCTCGGTGTCTTCGGTGGTGGGTGGTAGCGCCTCATCCCGATCTTGTCTTTGCAGCCCCTTTTGTTCCCATCCAGGGGCTGCAGTTTCCATGACGATGGCACATACTTGCCCATCTCTGCATTCCTGCATATGGGCACACCTTGCACGAGACTTGGCTTGGCAGGATGACTCAACACAAAGCCCCTCACAAACCACAGGTCTCTGTGACCTTGTAGTTGCCCTTATCACATTCTCCATCCAGATAAGGAATCCTTGAGACAAATGTCCTACAATCCAGTTTCTCACAGTTTGGTTCCTTACAAGAGGGAGACTCTGGGCACAGCCTGCTATGGTTCGGGAGAGCTCAGAGGGTCTCGCTTGGGACCTCTGTTTGTAGATTTGCAAGATGACTGGCTTTAGTCATCAGTAAATTTCCATCCTGGCCACTATCCGGGGTGAACTGGGGTAATAATTATGGTATTGTTCCAAGATAACAATAGTATCATTCCACTTGAGCTATGATCCAGGTGGGGAATTATGATGTATTGTGATGTATTATCCCCTGCTCTCGTTCCCTACTTTGATCAAGTAGCTGGTGTCCCTGGTACGATCAGTGCCACTTCCCACCTTAGCCATGCAAGGGTGCCTCGTACGGTCAAGCGATGCTCAACCCCCCAACTCGTTACACAATGGCTAAGGCCTAACAGGAGTTTCTGAGATCATAGAGTGGCCCAGGGGAAGGGGGGAAATGCACCACCACAGAAGGGGAAAAAAGGAAGAACAATTTTTGCTATGTATATCTCTGGTAAAAATAAAAATTGAAACTTAGAGACATTTTTACCTATTATCTTCCTATGATTTCCAAGGATAACAGAGACAAAAAAGAAAAAAAAAAACCACCCTGTTTGTTTGAGTAGGAATTATCTGTTTGCATGTTTCTTGCGAACTGTGGGTCAAGCACATTTACTCAAGTCATAGAAAACTCCATGGATTTCTCCAACATCTTCTTTAGTAGATTTAGACTACTAGTCCTATACAGTCTAAGATATAAAATCTTGAACAGAAGAACATAATAGGTATGAGTGATTCCAGAAATAACATTTTGGAAACAATTATACAAAGGTTAAAATTTGATTAGCTCCCAGATAAAATTTCTGTATGTGTGTACAATGTCTTTTATATGTTAAATACATAAACAAGTTCCAGAAAAGAAGTATTCTGTCTAATAAAGTGTATGTCATGCTTGGGGCATGCTGAGAATTTTATTTACTCCCAGGCTATTAATTTGTTCTTTTACTTGCACTAAAGATCACCAAGAAAGAAAATGATCAATTTCTGTGAAAAGCTCAAAACTTCTTTGATATGAAACTATTTCTCCGTAAGAGTAGTCCTGACACTAGAATACATTTCAGACTAGGTAAATGCATTGAATCTAATGATCTCAAATACATTCAAACCCAGTAAATGTTAACAAAAAATATCTTTTTGATTAACTTCAATATGTGAAATATTCGGAAAAAATTCAGTTTATAAAAAATAATTTTATTCATATTTTATATATGATGTAAGGTCAAATCCACAAAAAACTAGTAACCTTGTATGGAGAGGAATTTTTTCCCAAAGAAATATTGCAGTAGAAAGAAATTTAACCTTTTCAGGCTTACTGGTAGAAAGACATTTTGTAACTGCTGAATAATAAAGAAAATTATCTGGATCTTAAAACAGTTATAACATATTTCCAGCTGAAAAAATACTTTGAAATAAACAGTTTTCATTCCTAGAAACATTTTCAGCATTTCAGCATTTAATTCAGTTCCTGTGAAATATTTGCTTTTAATAGCATTTTTTCTTCTTTAGCATTCTTGCAAGGAATGTGTATTGTACCATCAGCAATGATTCTATTAGCAGATATAAACGGATCTAAACATTTTTGGAATCTTAAAAGAAATTGAAGTATTTTCATTGAGCTACTAAAAAAAAAAATAATTCCTGAGGTAACTATCAGTTTCAGCATTTTGTCAATGATGACTTTGGATCAGTAGGTATTAATTTCCATTGTGTCTTTGCTATTCATACACTAAAAAAGAAAAGTCAGAGCAGTGCTGTTGGAGCAGGACAGGTAGGATTGCAGCAGCCAGCACCTAGGTCTGTTTTGCCTGCCACTCCAATGGACTCAGCTGCTTGACTGTTGGATATCATGGATTTCTAGGAAGTCATTCATACACAAAAATTGCTGTCATGCTGGGAGCAAACTAGTAGCCTTCTGAATTACCTGCATCCATTTTTCATTTCTGTGAGCAATGTCACAAAGTAAAAAACAGTGAACAGTGAGGCTGGTCTGTTGAAATGAAACTAGGGGTTTATTGTGGGTATTATCATAGTTTCAACATCATTTAAGTTTAGTATAGTTTGACATAATCGTAGTCAGCCCTGATCAGCCCCAGTATGTCCTCTGATTCTTAGATGAATGTGTACACCTTTTAGGGTCACTTCTTGAATACTCCTCTCTCTTTTAAACAGATTTAATTAATAAACATTCAGAAATTGTGTGTATGGTATTATGTGATTTCATTAAAAGCAACTGTTTCTATTTCACGTATCAGTATTTTAGATTTGACAGTGAAATTAAAAGGCTTTGTCTTGTCCCATTAAGAAAGAGAAAAATATGTTTCCCATTAGAAAAGATTTCCACCCCAGTTACATTCACGTGCTTGAAGACATAATCCTCCTCTTCGAACACTTTCTACAAATCAGTCCACTGCCTCCTTAGCAGATTTAATGCCTCGTAATGTAGAATTCAGAAGAGGGAGGGAAGAAATTACCATTATATTACTGTTATGCTCTTGGAAGGTGATGTAAATTATTTGACTTAATTCCTGATAATAAATTATCAGGACTACCAAATTACTGCATAAATACAGCATCCTACAGAGTGCTATTTAAAAAGGAACTGCAGTAAAACTCTTTTTAGTAAAACCATTTTAATTCTCAAAAGACATTCATGGAAAGAAAAAGGTATTATATATGAGAAGGGCATATGGAAAGTTTTGCTATAAACAACATTCCACTCTTCAAGAGCTTTATGAGCTACTTAAATTTCTTTCGATCAGGTTAGCATTTAAGCTGTATTTATTACTTTTTATAACAGTACTGGATAAGTGATACTGTGGGGTGTCATATATTTCTACTTCTGCTGTCTTATAAACCAAGATCAATTTTACCAAATCCTGAAACTCACTTAGGAGAAAAAAGATTAAAAAGCAGGATGAAGAAATTTAGTATCTGTGGGATGATAAAGGTATTTAGTTCAGACACTCTGATATGAGAGAAATTGAAATTAAACTTGAGCTGATCACAATATAGCCAAAGTCCCTTCACAGGATCATAATATCAAAGATGTTCTTGATCTTCTTTAGCTTAAAGAGATCTTTCTCTTGATATTCACCAAAAGATGTTTCTCTTGATAATATGCTTAATAATAAGCCTCTGGTGTATACTGACATGAAGAATTAAATATACAAATATTCTAAAACAAAATGAGCAAAAACTGAGTCCAAAGCTGTAATGGAAGTGGGTCTTAGGATGCAGCTTCAGTAAACAATAGTAAGGTGTCAGTGAGTAGGCTGTGGTAGTCTTCCCAAGACAGTAATTATGCTGAATAGAGAAGGGAGTGTTTTTCAATTAGATACTGAAACAGGACATCCTTTTAACCTGAAAAAGCTGCTTGGGTTGGATGGAACAATAGCAAAGTTCTCATCTCAGTTGATTAACTTACCTTAGTGATGTTTAGATTAAAAAAAAAAAAGACATTTTATTTCAAGGTTTCTACAGTTTATCTTAAATTTATTTAAAAAATGGCAGAGAATTATCCTAAGTGAGATAATTTTTGTGTAAAATTTGTAGATTCTAGCTAACTGAACTTCATTAACCTAAAAGGACAAAAAAAATTAATTACACTGTTAATGTTTTTTTAAAAAAAGTATTAATGAATTTAAGGGAGGGTTTCTTACCTGTATATTTCTTATTTAGATAAAGCAAAGAAAATGAATCAGCAAAAAATAAGAATTACATTATTCCCATTGTACATGAGTTGGATGAAAACAGAAATCTATAGCAGATCTTCTGTGTTCTACTCTAGATTTTTAAGTTCACCTTTTTCTTTGAAGATTGATAACTTTAGTAGTGTTATCACCAAGACCTTATAAGTAGTGTAAGAGCATACATTTGTAATATGCTGTGTATTCAGGAAAAGAAACAATTCATTTTTTACTAACTTTATTGCAACAGAGCACAGACTAAGTAGAGAATCTACTTTCATTCTAGTTGAGCTCATCATTCCAAACCTAGAAGAATCACTTCCATCAGAGGACATTGTATTGCAGTTTCCAGTCTGAGGTGAAAGCTGGTGAGACTCAAAACACAAGGAATTTTGCCAAACTGGTGTACAGAATGCTGGACCTTTCCACTAGGAACTGGAATAAGATCAACAAAATTTTTCTCATAGGTCATCAGATACTCTTTAGGTAGTAATATTCAGTCATTGCTGAGTTGGAATGAATTTAAACTGGTCATGTAGAAAAGAAAAGCTGCTTTTCCCATTTCTTGCTCTCTTTGAGTATCTCAATTCATACACAGGTTTAACATCTCTATCCCGGGTCAGGTGTACTGAAGAGTGATGATTTCAATATATGGATTAATTGGGCTCCTGACAGATACAATTGCAATGACGGCAATGACTTAAATGTTATGGAAATAATTGTAAATCTGTAAAAGGCACTTTTATCGAGTTATAGTTCATTTTTGTTGATTTACTTGAGTACTTGTTCAAGATATCCCTGAGAGATGTGCTAGAAGCTGAGAGCATTCTATAATAAAAGTGATATACTGTGAAACAACAGCTATTCTTCAGGTGCAGTCAAGATGGAAACTGTTCTGCACTGTATTTTATATCGTGTTTTCTTTTTGTGGCTTGCCTTTGATTTTGTTTGCACCTTATATCATAGGATCAGTTTGTTCCTAGAATTCTACTGGGAAACCTCTGATGTTTATTTTCTCAGATCATATGCTGCAGCATACTGTGTATCCTAGGCAAAATTACTTATACTTTTGGGTTTTTTTGTAAAACACAGATCTTGTTTGCAGTGTGAACTGTAAATAACATTCCGTTAGAAAACTCATGTCAGTGCTAAGGTTACATCTGCCAAACTTGAGTTATTTTGTCTAAAATTTTCTATGCCAGGTAACTGTCTCACTCTGAGGATGGCGGTGGAGGAAGATTTTGAAATAAATTTATCTTTTGTTATGTTCATTTATGATTAAATAAAATAGATAAAATATGTAAATTTGCTACCTAAAAGTGTGCTTTTCACTTTTTGGAGAAATTATGGTATCTCCATTCTCTGGGGCACAAAGTCTAGAAGCAGATATGGTTTTCTTCTGTCCCTGTCTAGCGTTTATCCCACCTAATTAGAGATACTTTACTAGATACTGTAAGTTAGGTTCCTCATTTTTATAGGTTTTTTCAGTGATGGTGGAAAGAGCAGCCTATTCGTCCTAAAAGATAGCTTGTTTTCTACATGTACATAGTTATGTCTATGTTCAAGCCATTGTGTCTGGTACCCAAAATATAATTAACTGTTCCAGCATTCTGGATTCATCTGTAGTCATGGAGTTATTTCCAAGAAGTGTTGCCAGAATTAAGAAGTGTTGTCAGGATTATTCTTCTTGGACACACAACTTCACAGGACAAAACAAATCACATACCTGAACTGCTCTTTCAGGATTTGCAAGGTTCAAGCATCAGAACAGATGTCACACCCTTGTAAAGCCTTATCTCATAATCATGAATGGAAACTTTCTTTTTCACTGACAATTAGCGAGATTTTTCTGAGATTTCCATATACTAAGGCGTTTGTAAGTACTTCAGTTTAGTTCCTTTTGCAGTGACAGTTGTGTCACTCTGAGAGAACTGGTTCATCAGGGACAGTGTACATCCAGTAGAAAAGGGTTGTCCCAGATTCAACAGGCACCGAAATCAAGTTTCTAGTCTATATATAAGCTTATGTCTTTAATGCAAAATGTCACCCACTGTTTCCTCACTAGCTTAATTTTTCCTTTCCAATAGAAATGCCTATGAAATACATGGAGTTGCAAATACAGAATAATGATTAATAAGATGCAATTACTATCAACATGCTTGGATTTATCTTAATACTGTACCTTTTATTTATTAAGAGGATTTAGCAATGCAGTCCTTTAGAAGAAATGTTAGTTGTGAATAGCCGCAAAACTGTTCTGGTATATTGCAAATATATCTTAGATGTTCTGGAATAGCCACAAAACTGTTCTGGAATATTGCAAATATGTCTTAGATGAAGTACAGAGAATTAACTTTTTTAATTAAACAGTCAGTAGGAATAGTTTCCCTAATTTAAAATTTAATTATTTAAATAAAGGTAGAATAACACCAATGTTTTATTTAGGATTTTTTGTATTTGACATTGTTGCAGACTAACTTCACATATTAATAGGCTTTAACATTTCAAGAGTATTTCCTCATTATTAAGAGTACAGTGGAGTTCATATATCTTAAATTTAATCTTTGTTATTCGTTATTGACCAGCTTCATTCTTTACTGTAGATCTCTGCTGAGATCCTAATTTACCTCACTGCTCTTAAGAGAGATGATTTATCTCTCTCGTCTTGATAACAGCCAGTTTTACTTCACAGGAGGAAATAAATCAGAATTCCATAGTTTTTGGTAGGAATGCTGAGAATCTTCCTTTCTACTCAGAACCCAACAATATGCTTAACAATATTTTGAAATAATGGTGTGATGTATGCTCATCCTACAGGGCATTTAACACAGTATAATTAAAATAATTACATGTAAGGCTTTAGTGCTGCATAGTGTACAGACTAAAGGATTTATATGTTCAGTTGGGCTCGTGTTTATATTTTAGATTGCTTTAATTCACTTTATGAAATGCAGTTCTCATGAAAAGTTCTGATATCAAAGTTCTCAGAAGATCTAGCTAGAGTAGGTGTACTAATATTTTCACTGTTGTGATTTATTGATCACTTTGGACCATAGCATTGTAAACACATGGATTTACAAAACTTTTGCTTCTACAGAAAAAAATAAGCAATTTTTTCATAACAAAAAAAAACATCCACATGTATTTAGACATTTAAAAGCCACCCTACTATGAAAAATTTACAGTCCCTTCCTCATCAGCATTAGATCTATTTTTTGCTAGATTCCTGAAATTCTTATTTTGTAAAAGATAAATTACAATTTTTTAAAGAAATTACATTTTTCATTAGAGTTGCCTTTGCTGATAATTTTTTCATAGATCTACTACTCTGCCTGAATTTCATTACATAACACATTCATTTCTGACTTAAATTTATTACAAAAACTTACACTGTTGCTTCTGCCCATACCTCCCAGTCCTTTAGAAAGACTATTATTTTTAACTTCTGTCGTTTCTTCATCTTTCCATGGTGAAGGTTGTTGACCACTAGAACAATTCTGAGATATGCTAGAACTGTAGCTGCCATTGTGTGAAAACCCTTAGATCCATAATGAAATAACTAAATGTTGAAAAAAGGAACTGTTAGCACTGAGTGCTTAAAAATATAATTTAGAGCTATGTCTTTAATAAAAGAAATGCTGTCACGTATATTTCCATGTTTTTGTAAAGACTAAATTTGAATAATAGAACTTGTTATTAAAGATTTTGATTACTAGTGACTGTAATATTTCTTAATTTCTTAGATTTAAAATAGCTTAAAAAATCCTCTTAGAAATATAGAATCATCGAATCATTAAGGTTGGAAAAGACCTCAAAGATCATCAAGTCCAACTGTCAACCCAATACCACCATGCCCACTAAACCATCTCCCAGAGTGTGACATCTACACGTTTTTTGAACATCTCCAGTAGTGGTAACTCAACCACTTCCTTGGGCAGCCTGTTCCAGTGCTTGACTACCCCTTTGGTGAAGAATTTTTTCCTAATGTCCAATCTAAACCTACCCTGGTGCAACTTGAAGCCATTTCCTCTTGTCCTATCGCTAGTTACTTGGGAGAAGAGACCAGCACCCATCTCTCTACAGCCTCCTTTCAGGTAGTTGTAGAGAGCGATAAGGTCTCCCCTCAGCCTCCTTTTCTCCAGGCTGAACAACCCCAGCTCCCTCAGCCGCTCCTCATAAGACCTGTTCTCCAGACCCTTCACCAGCTTCATTGCCCTTCTTTGGACGTGCTTCAGCACCTCAAGGTCCTTCTTGTAGTGAAGGACCCAAAACTGCACACAGTATTCGAGGTGCAACCTCACCAGTGTTGAGTACAGGGGCACGATCACCTCCCTACTCCTGCTCGCCACACTATTTCTGATACAGGTCAGGATGCTATTGGCCTTCTTGGCCTTCAGGGCACACTGCTGGCTCATGTTCAGCCGTCTGTCAACCAGCACCCCCAGGTCCTTTTCCGCCGGGCAGCTTTCCAGCCACTGTTCCCTAAGCCTGTAGTGTTGCCTGGGATTATTGTTACTGAAGTGCAGGACCCGGCACTTGGTCTTGTTGAACCTCATACAATTCCCTCAGCCCATCGATCCAGCCTGTCCAGATCCCTCTGCAGAGCCTTTCTACCCTCAGGCAGCTCAACACTCCTGCCCAACTTGATGTCATCTGCAAACTCACTGAGGGAGCACTCAACCTCCTCGTCCAGATCATTGATAAAGATATTAAACAAGACCGGCCCCAAAACTGAACCCTGGGGAACACCGCTTGTGACTGGCCACCAGCTGGATTTAACTCCGTTCACCACAACTCTCTGGGCTCGGCCATCCAGCCAGTTTTTTACCCAGCGAAGAGTACACTCGTCTAAGCCATGAGCCGCCAGCTTCTCCAGGAGAATGCTGTGGGAGACAACGTCAAAGGCTTTGTTAAAGTCCAGGTGGACCACATCCACAGCCTTCCCCTCATCCACTAGGCGGGTCACCCGGTCATAGAAGGAGATCAGGTTGGTCAAGCAGGACCTGCCCTTCATGAACCCGTGCTGGCTGGGCCCGATCCCCTGGTTGTCCTGCACCTGCCCTGTGAGCTGCCTCAAGATGAACCGCTCCATAATCTTCCCCAGTACCGAGGTCAGGCTGACAGGCCTGTAGTTCCCCGGATCCTCCTTCCAGCCCTTCTTGTAGATGGGCGTCACGTTGGCAAACCTCCAGTCGTCCGGGACCTCCCCCGTTAACCAGGACTGCTGATAAATGATGGAGAGTGKCTTGGCAAGCTCCTCTGCCAGCTCCCTCAGTACTCTCAGGTGGATCCCATCCGGCCCCATAGACTTGTTAGTATCCAGGTGGCGTAGCAGGTTGTTAACCGCTTCCTCTTGGATTATGGGGGGTTTATTCTGCCCTCCGACCCTGTCTTCCAGCTCAGGGGGCTGAATACAATCTGACTACTAAAGACTGAGGCAAAGAAGGCATTAAGTACCTCACCTTTTCCTCATCCTCGGTGGCAATGTTCCCCCTGGCATCCAGTAAAGGATGGAGATTCTCCTTGGCTCTCTTTTTGTCGTAAATAGATTAGTAAAAACTTTTTTTCTGTCTCTTACGACAGTGGCCAGGTTGAGTTCTAGCTGGGCTTTTGTCGTTCTAATTTTCTCTCTGCATGACCTAATGAGATCCCTGTACTCTTCCTGAGTGAGTTGCCTGCCCCTTCTTCCAACAGTGGTAGACTCTCCTTTTTTCCCTGAGTCCCAGCAAAAGCTCCCTGTTCAGCCAGGCTGGTCGCCTTCCCCGCCAGCTCTTCTTGCGGCACGTGGGGACAGCCTGCTCCTGTGCCTTTAGGACTTCCTCCTTGAAGAACGTCCAGCCTTCCTGGACCCCTTTGCCCTTCAGGACTGCCTCCCAAGGGACTCTCTCAACCAGTGTCCTGAACAGGCCAAAGTCCGCCCTGCGGAAGTCCATGGTAGAGGTTTTGCTGACCCCTGTCCTTACTTCACCAAGAATCGAGAATTCTATCATTTCATGGTCGCTGAGCCCCAGACGGCCTCCGACCACCACATCTCTCACCAGCCCTTCTCTGTTGGTAAACAGCAGGTCAAGCGAGGCACCTCCCCTGGTAGGCTCACTTACCAGCTGCTTCAGGAAGTTATCTTCCATGCACTCCAGGAACCTCCTCGACTGTTTCCGCTCTGCCATGTTGTATTTCCAGCAGACGTCAGGTAAGTTGAAGTCCCCCACAAGGAGAAGGGCTGGCGATCGTGAGACTTCTGCCAGGCACTTGTAGAAGGCTTCATGGGCCTCTTCATCCTGGTTGGGTGGTCTATAACAGACTCCCAGCAGATTATCTGCCTTGTTGGCCTTCCCCCTCTTCCTTACCCATGAGCACTTGACCTGATCATCACAGTCGTTGAGCTCTGTACAATCGAAACACTCCCTAACATATAGAGCCACCCCACCGCCTCTCCTTCCTCGCCTGTCCCTTCTGAAGAGCTTGTAGCCATCCATTGCAGCACTCCAGTCATGAGGGTCATCCCACCATGTTTCTGTGATGGCGACCAAGTCATAGCTGTCCTGCTGCACAATGGCTTCCAGCTCCTCCTGTTCGCTGCCCATGCTGCGTGCATAGATGCACTTGAGCTGGGCTATCGATCTCACCCCCGACATTGGCTATTATACTTTCCTACTTCTACCATTCCTGTTGTATCATCATGTTTGCAGTTCATATGTCTTTCTCTTCTTACCTGCCTCTTCCCCATAAACATCTTTCTCCTGCCTCTCCCAAAAAAATGCCACGAATACTGGAAAATCCAGCAATACAATTGAGGGTTTAATACTCTTCAGATTACCTGTACAATCTGTTTGTATTTCACTATGTCAAAATATTTTTACATAATGCCTCCTCAGAAATTTCCCAAAGGAACCCAGTAGGCTCATCTTTTCATTTTGCTCAGATAGTATTGTATCTGAACTTACCCCCAGAGACCTTTCTCAGACTTACAGCAGCACCTGGTGAAAAAACAGTATTTATTCCCCTGATTCTCCACTGATGGATTTCTCCCTGATCTAGAGAAATGAAAATTTTGCACCAAATTGTGCAATAAGTAAATTAACCATCTGTCAAGTTTATGAAAGAAAAATGGTAGAAATTTGCCTCCAAGCTATTTTTGAGCATGGTGAGGTTTGGTATTCCTCAATAGCCTGCTTGAGACTGTATTTTACTTGAATTCAGCTAACAGAAAAAAACAAATCAAACCAAACAAACAAAACCAATCAACCAAAACAACAACAACAACAAAACAAAATAAAGAAAACAGTCTTCCATTTGATGGCAGTGAAGCTGCTTTACCTATTATTTAATGGGATACTGGATGTGATTCAACTGCCCTTTTCTAGATCTAGAAGATGACAAAAGGGATGGAAGATAATCTTTTCTCTTACTCAGAAATTGGATGTTCAGAAAATAAATATAATTGAACAACTTTAATATCAATAAAATTTCTTAATTTATTTTAATGACTAAAGGGATTTTCAGGGATTCTGAATAAATAAAATCATGCTTTAAACATTTACTTTGGAGAAAAATATACTGCTAGAGTTACTTGCAATTTTTACCGATGTTGTTGACAAAAATAAGTTAAAAGAATGCTTGAGATGATTTTGTTGCAGTTACTTTTCATTGTCATAATAAATGAATCCCAGCAGTTAAAACGGAATGGTTGGATTGGTGAGAAAACTGAGTGATTTCAGTATTTTTTTTAACAAAGCCTTGTGAAAAATTATGACATGAAATTACGAGAGTAAAGCTCTCAAATGGCGTGGTGATGACTGTCAAAAGTAATCATTGAAAGTACTATAAGTAACATAGTATTATAGATTTATACACATTCATATACATTATACTACATATAATACAATATTTTATATAATATGTAACTATGTTATAATTGTATATTATATTATAATTATATTATGCTATAATTATACCATATGTATGTATAAGACACGAGTCTTCTATAGATTTATGTTAGGTGAGTAATATAAAAAATGGTCAAGATAGGGTCTTGAAAAGCATTATCAGGATCTAGATGTAAAGTTTCCATTCATTTTTTTAAGCTTGGTTAAATTCCCAGTTCCTTTACAAATTCAAATATGTCAATCGACATTGTTAGTATGATATTATGTTGATTTGTGAGCTCTCTGTTCCGAAGGGTAAACACAAACAAGCAAAATGGATAATAGTGTTGGATGTTTCCTATCATTCTGTGTGTCTTTAGCTCAGCCACGACAAATTTACAAAAATTGCAAGAGAAGGTTAATGATTCCCGTTTTGGTGTTGATGCTTAAAAACTTGACTCCACAGTAATGAAAAGGATATGTATCATCCTCAATCATTTTTCTTCACTCAAGAAGGCAATCATTTTCAGCTCCTTCTTGTTGATTTGGTGCTAAGCAGTGCACCAGTTCACCAGTCAGATGAATCCAGCCAAAAAAAGATGTAGTTAAAGAATTTAGTCCAGTTGCATTTCACTGTGATGCATTGTGATTTGAGTCATGACAGAACTCTTCTGTGATTTGATCAAGTCTTAGGCACTTCAGCTAGTAGCAGACTGTAGGTGAAGGTCTGTATGTTTATACATAAGATTTATTAACTTTTGGATATGCCCAAGTAGTGAAAACAAACAGCTTTCCTTCATTAACAATGGTTCTGCTGACATGTTTTTCATGCTGTTTTGTGGATACCTGAAGTAATGCCAAATCTATCTCCATTCTCCAAAGATGCAAAACACTTTGGATGCAGTAAAGCTGGTAGAGGTTTATAATATACTTACTCAGTTGTAAATTATGTGAGCTGGTTCTGTCATTTGTATTTTGTGAGCATAGAGTGACACAATGTGACTTCAAAACCTGAGCACCTGAACTGTGGATGTTGAGGTGGCAAAACAAACCTAAAAATCAGGCAAAAATTGGTGAGTAGTTAATGTATTGTGTGTATTTTTAATTATCATTATATAAATATATATTTTAAATCTTAAAATTAGAAAGATAATACAATTTATTAATGTTATATATTATTTATATGTCAGTACATATTAATTAAATATATTTAAATTATCTCTTTTTTTTTTCCCTGTTTGAAAATGGCATTTGGGAATTGAAGGTCATAAATTCCAAATAAAATTGAATTAATAACTTATTTTTATTTCCAGGAGGCTGACAAACAAAATGGGTTCCTCAGAGTACTGCCCAGGCTGTTTAGCTTGTAACAGATAAATAGTCAGCATGATAACATCTTTAAAAAAACCAAACAACTGCATATGATTATTCAGATCATGTAATATCTATACTTCATCTATCTTCAAACAGATTTTCTGTAATATGAAATGAAATTACTCTGTTAACCTCTGATCTACTTCATGTGGTATCTGGAGCATTATCACCAAAGGTAGTGCCTCATATAAGTGACTTCATCAAGAGATGATATACTTCACATTTTGGAAAAATCAAACCCTTAATAAGCTGACATCAACTGAAAGAGTGTCTAATTATGCACTCTGCTTGTCTCATTTCTTTTCTAACTTGCTGTACAAGAAAGAAAAGGGAAGAAGAGAGATCTTTCCCAGATATCTGTGACAGTGAATATGACAGACATTAAGTAGGCACAGCAAAATAGGTATCTTTGAAAAGTAATTCTGAATCTCCGCACTAGGTGCTTGGTAAAAAATTATAAGCATATTTCAAGATATTCCCTCGAGATACTCAAAGCATCCAGGTACCTTAGCTCAGTCTTTAGAAAAAATGGCTTAGCCCATTCACTTAGCTTTAAAATTCCTCAACACATACTTAAAATTCTAATCAATATAAAGCCAAGGTACTGGGAAAGCCCTGAGTAACCTTGTCTGACCTAACAGCTGACCTTGCTTTAAGCAAGAAGTTGGACTGAAGGACTTTTCCAAACCAAATTGCCCAATGATCCAAGGAAATGGTATTCTTTTGAATGATTCCTGAAGTTTACTTTACCTTCTCTTCTTTTTCTTTTCCATCTCTCTACAGTCCTACTATTTTGCAATAAGGAAAAGGAACAATATTAACATGATGTGGAAACAAACAAAAACATGCTAACGTTTCATTTAGTTTCAGTGGAAGCAGGATGATTGTAAAATTACACGAACTGTTGAGCAATTCCTCATCTACATTCCCAATGTGGAACTGTCACAGGTTCATCTTTGAATGTCATATAAATTAATAAAGATTGTATTTTTCTTTAGATTACACCCATATTTGAAAATATTCCAACAATCAAAATTATGAAACTGTACAGGTATTCTTATATGTTGACCATATTCTGTCTCTCTCTCACAGACCTATAAACTTCAGCTCAAAATACTCACTTTGAAAAGTGTATGGGTAATTTTGAGAGGCTGTTCCTAAAAAACATGATTTTTTACTTGTTTTTTTAATTAGACCATATAACTTTTTCTGTGAGAGAAAGATCACATCCTTGTGCAAAGCAAGCATACCAAACTAAAACTTGAAGGAAGGCACCTCTTTACCACAGGTAGAAAAAATGCATTGCAGTACCAAATGCATAACTAGAAACACATGAAACAGTTAACAAATTGGTCTTTTCAGTTTCCAGACCTTCTAAATTTGTCCATGGTGTCTTGTATGTGATCCTGTCATTTTAAATTTTCTTTGATATGGTCAGAAAAAGTGTATTAATTTCTTCTTGTATTTTCTTTGGTACAATAAACATTAAATAAATTAGAAAAATAAATCACTCCTAGATTGAGTTATGGCCTAGATTTTGATCTGRAGCATTTATAAGCTCATATATATATATAATACTATAATGAAACGGAAAAAAAAAAAAGATCTGGTTTCATTATTAACATAATGTACATGGCAAAAAAAAATAAACAAAACTAAATAACCCCCTCCCAAAAACTCTCCATCCTTCCCTGTTAAATGACTGTCTCTGGACTACTACAGGACAAGAGCTTGTTTATAAATATCAGCTCAATCCTCAGGAACAAAGATGCAAATGGAGTATTAGAAGTATTAAGAAATGAGTAGAGAATGAAACAGAAAACATCATTACCCCACTGTGTAAATATGTGTTTTGTTCATGTCTTCAGTGCAGACCTGATCACCCATTTCAAAAATGATATAATAGAACTGGAAAAGATTCAGAGAATGATGATTTAAAAGATTAAAAAGGGGACAGCTGGTATGAAAGAAATGACTGAATAAACTGGGATTCTTTGGCCTGGAAAAGAGAATATTGAGTATGGATGCAACAGAAGTCTGTAAGCACAGTGGCGAGAAGAGAAAGGAGGTCAGTTGTTCATTACCTGTACCTGTACAGCCGAGCGGGAATCATGCATCCTGCTCATGACTCAACAAAAATCACCCCTTTGGGGATGTTTGTTCTGAGTAGGCTGCTTAAACCTGTCCTTAGAACACTGAATGAGGGACGCACCTGTGGCATGCCTGACTGTTCCTTGTGTATAATGCATTCAGAAAAGAACTAAATCTGACCATTATAGAAGTATTTTGATAGTGATGAAGATAATGGTCAGTATTGTCACCAAAATAAAAATATTTTATATAAAAGGTTATATTCCATCAAAGAAAAAACCTTGCTAGTTCAAATAATTAGGGATGCTGGCTATAACAATATAAACATTCTAAGTTTGATATTATTCCCAAATACAGAAAATTTAACTTGTTCTTTCTTTCAATTAATTGTACCAAGGGTTTGTATCATATGGGAAACACATTCTTGATACTGAGTTCTGGATGTTTGAATAATGGATAATCACACTGTGGTATTTTCTGTGGCTCTTATCTGTTTAGACAATATTTATCATAATGCTATTATAATTTGTTTGAAGACAGATTTATTTGTTTGTATGGAGTCTGCATTACAGTTTGGTTAATAAGTGTTGTGTTAAGTTGAAATTACGTTTGCATTCCACTATGTCCTACTCAGAAGGCAAATATTATTCAAGCTGAAAAATCTTGCATAGAAAATATCTAACATAGAAAAGAAATTATTTTGAAAGAGTAAACAACCTGTAGCTACTTGTGTTTAGTAAGGCCAGAAGATCATAGTCTTTAGAAAAAAGAGTAGATGTACTTTCGATAGGCCCAGATATCGAGCACAGTTATTATAAATAAGAGAGCTAAGATTAAAAAAAAAAAAAAAAAATCCATTGTCAGAATTATTTTAGTGCAGGATCTAATATTTTGAACAGTGTGACCCCTCCAATTCTATTTGTGATGGTGAGCTTTAGGAACATGAAGTACATTGCTTCTGGTAATGTAGACAGGAGAAGCTGAAAGCTTTAAAGATACTTTCATGAAGCCAGCAGGAAAAATCAGAGCTCCTTGTGGTAGCTTCTGCAAGACTGGAACATCTGTATGGTCTCAGGTGACGGATAATTACAAGGCAATAGTGAAAAAAAAAGTAAATAAAATATAAAGATATAGAAAAGTATATGTAAATATAGTGTACATAATTATTGTAGCTTAACCCCAGCGGCAACTAAGCACCACACAGCTACTCGCTCACTCCCCCAGGGTGGGATGGGGGAGAGAATTGGAAGAGTAAAAGTGAGAAAACTCGTGGGTTGAGATAAAGACAGTCTAATAGGGGAAGCAAAAGCCACGCATGCAAGCAAAGCAAAACAAGGAATTCATTCCCTACTTCCCTTCGGCAGGCAGGTATTCAGCCATCTCCAGGAAAGCAGGGCTCCATCACACCTAACGGTTACTTGGGAAGACACGCGCCATCACCCCGAACGTCCCCCACTTCCTTCTTCTTCCCCCAGCTTTATATGTTGAGCATGACATCATATGGTATGGAATATCCCTTTGGTCCGTTGGGGTCAGCTGTCCTGGCTGTGTCCCCTCCCAACTTCTTGTGCACCCCCAGCCCACTCGCTGATGGGGTGCTGTGAGAAGCAGAAAAGGCCTTGATTCAGTGTAAGCACTGCTCAGCAATAATGAAAACATCCCTGTGTTATCAACACTGTTACCAGCACAAATCAGAAACACAGCCCCACACTAGCTACTATGAAGAAAATTAACTCTATCCCAGCCAAAACCAGCACAATAATATTAATAAATTGCAAGGCAATAATAATAATATTTTTTTTATTGTTGAAGGTAGGGGAATCTTAATAATGCACAGTACAGCTGTACTTTGGGTTAACTCATAACTTTCTTAATGATAAGAAGTTGAGTTCACTCGTGTTTAAATTTTTTGTTAAAGATTGTTCAATCAAGGCAGTTAACCTCAAAACCATATAGAAGCAATTTTGATGTAGAGAAATAGATGTCATTTGGCCATTGTGAAAGAAAAAATAGATATATATCTTTTTACTGAAGACTTACTAACTCATACATTTTAACATAGTTAAAATTACCAGAATAATATGAGACATGAACACTTGCATGTGTGACTTTACCTTAGTCTCCATTCTTTCTCATCTATCTTTCCAAAAAACTCTTAAAGGCAGCCTATTTGAAAGAATTTCTTAAACAATAAATAAAAAGACAAAAGACAAATGCATTTGCTGTATATTACTTGCTTAATCATAAATAAAGATTTTTAAGTTTGTTTATAGTATATACTTTTTTCTCCCTTTCCAAAAATAATGGAAAACTATGCAATTAGGAAACAGACTTTAAAAATAAATAATATAATAAAATATAAGTAAAAAAAAAAAAAGAATAGAGTAAATCAAACGGAAAAAAAGAAAAATACCCAAACCTCCAAAAGCACAAACTAACTTTCTGAAACTATGAAGATGAGAAAAAATTAACACTGTCAAATTCTAGTTTGCTGGAGTGAAATAAGAAACAGCTATGTTGTTAATTAGATTAAGTATCCATAGCTAATTTCCTCACAAAGGCATTTTATTTAAGGAAGGCTTGAATGGTTGATTAATCTTGCGTATTTTCCTCAGTCTGGATAAAGCACACTGCAATTGTTCTGACTTGCATTATTGGTTTGTTCTTTCATCTAACATGTTTCCCTTTCTATTTTTTTTTTAATTACTGTAATGAAAATTTATACTTTAATATTTTAACTGAGAATACTGTCCTGAAAAGAATTATTTCAAAATGCTGTCTTAGCCTTTTCTTCAGGTGAAGTCAGATCTTCACTTTGTTAAAAAATCAGTCAGGTGAGGTGAAATCAGAGGAATTATGAAGCGATGTTATAGCTCAGCAAAAATTATCACTTAGACATGTGTTAGGATATTAAACATTCTGGATTTAACAAGCAGGTTTTTACTGGTGTTCTCCCTTTTTTTACACTCCAGAACCAATGTACCTTCTAAGAAAGTTTCCATTTGTCGTGCTTTCTTTCACTGACAGTGCCTATCATTAATTTTCAGATTTGGTCTTGATCATCTATAAGAGGTTATTTTTAACATGTCAGGTGTGTCCCGTTTCAGGACTTCCTGAGGGAATACATCAGTTCTAACAGATTTTTGGTGATATGGGTTGCAATTTTGCTCATAACAACCTGTATTTTTGCCCAAACTCCCCTATATTTTCCATAGTAAGATTTGGGCATCATATTTGAAGTGTAGTCTACTTGTGTAGGACAAACTTTTGTCTGGATATGTGTGTAGCTTGTAGGCCATATCCTCCAACTATTTACCTGGCTGAAGATGAACAGCATGGGAACGAAGCTCACCTAATAGTGTAGAGCAAATCTCTGTCGGTGCAAGAGTTGACATATTGTAAGGGCTGCAAAGAGAAGCATGCAAAAAAGCACCCTGAAGTGGATTACAAAAGCACAGCTGGTTATTTTAACTGCAGTGTTCTCCCATGCTGAGACACTGACTGCCATCCAAGCTGAAGATGTATTCATATGACTTGAGGCATCCAGCAAGGATCTCTCCATGAGCAGCTCAAAGCTTGGAGTTTTGTTTTCCTGCTTGCACAGCTCTGATGAGTTTTCTGTTAATTGAGCTTTGCTGAGCTGGAGCTGGATTTCAGTTTCTTGGGCCATAGTTGGAGAAACTACAGAAATCTCTAGAATCAAATAAATCTTTAGGTTTATAATACTGCTTGTAGGTTTGGCTAAGTGATTAGAAAAGTTATGACTGGGACAAAATAGAAACTGATGGTTCTGTTTTTATTGTGGTCATGACATCTGTCAGAGACCTCAGAACAAGCTGGAAGAGGTAATTTACTCCTTTTCAAAGATGGTATAAACTATGCTGTAAAACCATGGAATAGTCCTAAACAGAGTAGAATTTGAAGAGATGCGACTTCTGAATGATGATCCTCTGTTCAGTAAGGTCTAGAAAGTGATTTACTAAGAATATAAGCTGGCAGGAGACTTTATAAGAGGTCCTGGTCAGAGAAAGAGCCTGGAAAAAAAGCATGTCATAAAAGTTAGGTAGCAGCCTAGCCCTCTGTGGCTGCAGCCTCACGTGGGAGCAGCTCTTTGTTTCGGGATAGAGGCGTCTGTCCCTAGAAGAAACCTTGCTAAAACAGCAGAAACCTTGCTAAATTTCTTTATTTTTATGTCTCTAAAGCAAAATGTAGTAGACCCATAATGCAACAGGAGCTTGCCTCTATTGTGCAAGGGAACTAGCTACAAACTTCATGGAAGACTATTACAACATCTAGTAAAATTCTGTGGATTTTTTTTTTTTTTAAATTAGCTCTTAAAGATGTTCTCAACATTCTGCACAGTAGGTCCAAGTCAGGATTTCATGGGGTATCCCCAAATTTAGAGCAATTTGGACTGAGTGGTAAAGGGGGGCTATACTGGAGTCAGTTACAAGATCCTTTACAGGGCGATGGATATTTTCTCCTATTTCCAATGATTAACAACTATATACTTTCATTTGTTAAAACTATTTTGATAATAAACTACACTATTGCCATTTTTTATTACATGCTTTTAAACCTCTGCTGCGTTACACACACATACATGCACAAATATGCACAGCAGGGGACGGACTTCTGCTGCAGAATTTTGTCTCTAGATCTTTAGCAGYTAAAAGCTGTTAGGGTCACCTTAGAAGCAAGTGTCAGATAGAAAGACTTGATTTACCCATCTAATATGATGGTGAGGAGTAGTTATTTTGGGGCACTGGCTAACAAGGTTGCAGGAGGGAAAGCAAGGTATATAAGTGGGGATCACATTGAATTACTTCTATTAGATTTTTTTTTTCTCTATTATTACATATGCAAATTTGTAAATTCAGTCTGAAATAAAAGTTCCTTTTTTTTATTTATCACTGTCAAAATATCCAGTCATGCCAACAACATCAATGATACAGCACATAATCTCACAGATGGTCCATGTTCAAAAAGTAACTGTCATAACCTTATCTGTAAAAAACAAATAAACTGCAGAATAATGAAGTCTTTTTGTTTCTGCTTCAGGTTTAATTTATCAGCTTCAGTTATCCCAGCTCCTAATTATGGTCCTAGAATTTTTTTATTGTCTGTGGCAGAACCATTTTCTCCTCAATTTACTTTCTGTGTCTTCTACCTCTTTGGCCAGATGAGTAAGACTCCTGGTTTACAGTCCTGTGTATGCTAAAAGCTGATCAGTACGTAGACTTCCAACTTCTAGAATGACCTTCCTTCTATGAGAGGTGCTAATTCAAATCTCTTTCTTTACCAACTAATGAGAAAAGACCAGGCAGACTGGTAGGCAGCATGATCACATAAGCCTTTTTAGATATGACAGAGGTCTGAAGAAGTTTTGTGCATTCCTAGTGATTATTGCTCTGGTAAGGTTCCCCTTAGGGTAAGACTTCACACAGATGTAATGACAGATAAAACTTCACAGAGACTTAATAACAAACCAAGTGAGTAAATGTACTGAAAGCAGAGTCTGAAAAATTCAAAGTTCTTTTTTTTTTTTATTTTTCGGTTCTGAGTTTCAGTTAATAATATTTTAGAATAAATAAATAAATATAGAAATACACACATATATCTTAAGAAAACCCACATTTTAAGCTATCTTAGGTAGCTTAAAATAACAGAAGTATTAAAAAAATGGTAACTCATTTTAAGAGTTACATGAAGAAATTCCTTAATACCTACTAAATTCATGTTTGTGATGAAGTCCTATCCATCCATTATTGTATTGTGTGCTTCTTGCTTGTTAGTTTTTTCTAATGTGTACTTATTCCAAATGTTTATGGGGAATACATTTTAAAGACATTTAACAAACTATGTGATATTGTTTATAACCATATTTTTTCAGTGTCATCTTATGGTAAGAAAAAAATGAATTTACAAAGTATGACATTTATTAATATTTTAAATACAACATGAATGACATTTTCAGTTAAAAATGGTTAGAAAAGTTTTAGCCACTCTGTGTTATATGAAGGTAATTTGAAATGTAGTTTGGTAGCTGAAGAATTATTTCCATATTTTGGCAGATCTAAAAATATATACAATTGATACCCTATTAAATTGTCCTGTCCTTTTCCTGTATTTATTTTGACATCACTTCTGATTGCCATGATGTTAATTTGCCAAGCAGAAGCAGTCTCCGTTTATAATTAGCTTGATCTTTGATTTATTCAATGATGACAATGTTCTTTGGGAGCAAACAAATCCCTGTTTCAAAGAGAAGGTGTCTATCATAAAGACCAGACTATATTACTGAATGAAATAGGTATTGGTTTAATTCAAAACTTATGGCTTGATGGTCATAAGTAAAAACAAAAACAAAAAAAGTACATAATGTTGCTGTCATGGAGTAGGAACTGGCCAATTTTTAAAATAAATTAGATATCAAGAGTTGGAAACTAGGTCTTGAGAATGACTGAGTTGACTTCTGTGGGCGATTCCAACTGCTTTGAGTGGATCACTCACTATCAGACAGACTGCCTGTATGAAGTGATGAACTCTTTTCACCTCTTTCCTTTCCCAGACTGTTCTTCCACGCTAGTATTTGAAAAACACACTGGTGAATTAGTCTTTAATTGTTCAGTTAATGATATTGTATTACTATCTAGAAGTTTGTTTTTAACCTTTGCACTCTTGGTACTCAAAGGCAATCATTCCTATTTGCGTTGCTGAATTGTGGTCAGACAACTTCTTGCTTTATCTTTGTCTTCACTTATTTGTTTCCAGATTTGGGTCTTCCTTAGGAAATAGAATGGAGTTTCTACTGTAGCACAAGCATACTGAAGTTCACTAATCAAAGGCAAGGAATAAGCTGTCCACTGTAGTGATAAAATGGTTTTTAAAACTGGGTTCAATGGAGCACCCTCGTGGTCACATGGCAGTAATGCTCTCCTTATTTCTTTTTGTTTAGATGAAAGAAAAATGCTGAATAAGTTTAAGTACTTGCTGTCTTTAACAGTGAATTGTGAATTAAACTGTATGTTCTTAGTGTCAAATGTAAATGAAAGAGGAAACAGTCCTCAGTAGAATTACTTTTGTCTGATGCAACCTGTATTTATAAAGTGGATTAAGAATACTTTTACTAATATGCATCTCTGCAACTTTGTGTTTCCTTCTTTCAGGTGAGGAATATTTTTTAGATAGATTTTGGTGTTTGTTACATGAATCATATGATAGTTTGGTTTGGGTTTTTTTCAAGAAAGCCTGCAGGATATACAAAAAAAATCCTACTAGAATTCATATTTAGCTTTGTATCTGAATTCCTTCAAGTTCTCAGATAGTTAGACCTCAGTTTGAATGCATTTCAAAAGCATTTCAGAATCAGCTTATCTGTTTAGATGCATTTTCTCTAGGTATATGAGGCTAATTCTCTGTGCCTTTTTGCCTTGCACTTAGTTTTTTTTCCAGATGCACGGAGTAGGTAGGGATGACTAGTAAACTAGAATTATCCAGTTGAGACAGCTTTATTTATACCCACTCTACAGCACCAGCGTGCACCAAAGCCAGTTTAAAGATGTTACAATGTAAGCAAGGTTGAAATGTTACAAAAAGTCTAAGGCAGTAAAAATTTATGTGTCACACACTTTCCTACAGACTACTTCAGCTTTCTATACATCTAAAAATAATCTAAAATTACTATTAAAACTAGTTTGAAATTAAATCTCTTGTGTCACAAATATATTGTCAAAGAACTAACATTCTTATTGTCAAGATTAATGTAGGAGAAAAGAGGATTTTAAGGATCTCTAAGTTCCACAAACAATGGCTACATTAAAAAATAAAGGAAAAAAAGTGGTAAACCTAATTTTTCTCAATATTTAGAGATGTCATCCACGCCCAGTTTTGGTTTAAAGAATGGATTTAGGAGCAGTTTCAGTGCTGTGGAATGGTACTGTTTCTTTGAGAAAAGCTATTCCCACATGGTCTGTTTAGAATATCTAAATTAATGAAATAAAAATCAAGACTACACTTTAGCAAAGAAAAATTTTGCTCGAGAGATGTGACCACCCATGTACCTGTAGTCATTTGATCACAATTTCCAGTTTTGCAATGCACAAATGACTTTCACTGCCTCTCATCCTTCAAGCTTTATGTCATAAATGTTAGACTTAAAAGATACTAAATATTCTGGAAATTATGATAGAAGCTGGTAACACTTGTACTTCAGCAGAGCTGTGTGGCTTTGATTTTGTCTCACAAACATGTTGCTGGCATGAGAGCCTTCCTCTAGGCGCACCATGTTGAGCAACTGAAAAGAAAATTTGTTGGTTTTCTCATTTAAGAGGATAATTTTTAATATAAAGAACTGTACTTCATGTTGATCATGCCTCTTCAATGACACTTTACCAAGTAGGCAGTTAATTATTGAAAGAAAATGGTTGAATGTCTGGAATTAAACATCTTGTAGTGCGGACTTTGCAATCTATACAAGCCCCCATCCATTACAAACATTTTTCTCACTGATCTGTATTTTAGCTTTAAACTTTACTGACAGATGTACAGACAGAGATGTAATTAAATGCTTGTTATGGTTACATAAACTGAAGAGATTAACATGACAAGTTGCCAGCACTATTCCCGTGTATTAAGTCACTCCCCTGAAGAAGCAGAGTTATGGTTACTCATGTCATGTGCACTAAATGGAATTTATTCCCATTTAGCCCATATAAGGTCTGATTCCTGATTATTAAAGTTGAAAACCCGTGGAAAGACCCTTCAAATCTCAAATTGAGTGCTATGTCCATCCTATTGTAACAACAAGGAGTTCATACACTTGTGTATTTTTACTCTGGGATTCTTGCGATGCACTTCTCACTTGCTATAACACCATTAGCATGGAGCTAGATTTGAGTAATATTCGCAGTAACAATACAGACTGTAAAGCAAATACTTACCTTTGAGATAAATCAACGCCAGTGTAATATCATTTGACATGATTGCATTCTGTATTTTTAAACTTGGGATACAGCAGTTGGGACAACTGAAGTCAAAACATTATCAGTTCCTGATGCAATTTGCATTTTATTTTTTGTTAGCAAACAGAGAAGATGAAGTAAAATGTTCTGTAGAGGAGATGGGATTAGTGTTCAATGAGGCTGATCTGGTTTAGCTTTTCTACAGAAAGTAATGTATCAGAATTATTGTTAATACTGTACTGGTACATTCCTTCTACTTTCCACCAAATAGCCTGTTATGAAGAAAGCTGGTGACCATCACTGACATGACTTCAGGCCACAAACTATGTCATATTTTCCCTGTGATCAATGGAGCTATTCAAATTTATACCTGCAAAGAAACTGTGTCATAGTCAAGGAAACAAAGGCATACCTGATGCAATAGGTTTGATCTGCACAGGGGCCACAGGGTGGACAACTCTGAGCAGTAGCCAAAAAGATTAAAATAGTCTTCTCCCATCTCTATTTGGAGATCTAATTTCATGATGTTTCTGCAGAGACATTCTTTATTCTCTCTTTCCCCACTGTGTGGGTGGCCAGCTTACTCTCTGCCTGCCCTTCCCATAGCAGATGAGCACAACCATCTCAGTCATTTCTCCTTTCTCTTCCACAATCATACCATTTGCTGAGATTTGCAGGTATGTCCTTTCTGTTCCCAGTCCATCATGTGTTCCTGATTGCTTTCATTGCATGCCATATTTGCTAGTCACTTGTATGTGCTAGTAATTTATTTGTATTTAAATGCACAGGAGTATAAGAAAGGCTGAATTACCATTATTTTGCTGCTTACGGTACCCAAATCTGTTGGTTAGACTAGTACTGGATTCTGTGTCAGGCACAAAATTTATGTGTGACAAAATTTCTGTGTGACAAATACCTAGGACCTTGGTATTATTCCATTCAATAGTTAAAAAATCCTACTGTGGCTTTTAGGACACACCACCTAGGCACAGAGAGCAGTCTACTAAATGTTCCTAAGTGATCTAGCATGTTTACGGTGCAGGTTTTGTGGATATCCTAGTTATGGGATCTCTGCATTGCATTTCTGAGGCATCAGATGCCTGCTGGAGCAGTAGTATGCCTGTAAGTACGTTAGCTATTAAACATAGTTAAGTCTCTCATGCTGTGGATTTTCTCTGCTTCTTTTTTAAAAAGAACATAAGATACAAATGACTCTTATTTTCTTTTTAATATGAGCAAATACTTGTGTTGGTGCTTTGTTCTGTGTTTTATCCTATGTGCATCATGTAGGATAAAGATGTTAAGATGCCAGTGGTAAGTCTAGAAATAAATGTAATTGCAACTGACCGTATGAAATCTTCGTCTTCACTGAAGCCCGGATTAGGAATGTCTCTTTGTTGTGGTTTGACCCCAGCCAGCAAATAAGCACCACACAGCCAGTTGCTCACTCCCCCCACAGTGGGATGGGGGGAAGAATCAGAACAGGAGAAGTGAGAAAACCCGTGGGCTGAGATAAAGACAGTTTAATAGCCAAAGCAAAAGCCGCACACACAAGCAAAGCGAAACAAGGAATTCATTCCCTACTTCCCTTCGGCAGGCAGGTGTTCAGCCATCTCCAGGAAAGCAGGGCTCCATCACGTGTAACGGTTACTTGGGAAGACAAACGCCATCACTCCGAACGTCCCCCCCTTCCTTCTTCTTCCCCAGCTTTATATGCTGAGCATGACGTCATGTGGTATGGGATATCCCTTTGGTCAGTTGGGGTCAGCTGTCCCAGCTGTGTCCCCCAACTTCTTGTGCACCCCCAGCCTGCCTGCTGGTGGGGTGGTGCGAGGAGCAGAAAGGCCTTGACTCTGTGTAGGCACTGCTCAGCAATAACTAAAACATCCCTGTATTATCAACACTGTTTCCATCACAGATCCAAAGCATAGCCCTATACTAGCTACTATGAGGAAAACTAACTCTATCCCAGCCAAAATTACCACACTCTTCCACCTACTTTCAGATCTTTCCCCAAACTTAGAAAATTCTTTCTTTCTTCTCCCTCCCCCACTCTCCCTCAAAAAATGAGTAATATTCTTTGAATCTATTCTGCTAAAGTAGGCTACAGCAAAAGGATTCCTGGGAGGCCACGCGTCCTTTTACTAAAGTTTATACCATTTTATTCCACAGGTGCAAACTGCTTTCTTTTGAAAACCTGTCCTTGCTTTGTTTAATTCAAATTTCTACACCTCTTTTCTGCTGCTCTGCATTTCCATCTGGGCTCCAAATACAATCACTACAAAACCATCTCATGCTGTTACCACCTTCAGTGCTGATAGACAATTTCTTATTAGTGCTAACAGCTCACCACTTTGGGTTACTTTAACTGCTTGTCTCTGATTTCAAAGTCAGAACTTTATTTTTATTTTGTATCCTCATGAATAGCTAAGTTCTGCACTTGTGATTGGAACGTGACTTGTTCCGTGATGTCTCTGTCTCTTGTGCTTAGATTGCAGCTGTTTTTAAGCACCATGTTCACTACGTTGAACACTACCGAGAACGCATGTTCCCCAGTTAGGTTTTTTTACCTTGTATTCAAGAGTCTTAAGAGGCTACAACACATATGTCAAAAGTTATCAATCAAATCAATGACGAAATATGAACTTTATTGAAATGCTTGCGTCTATTTCTCGTGAATGCAGAAAAAAAGTATTTGATTTTATTATATCAAATAAAAAGACTAAACATGGCAGAAGGTAAATCTCAGAATCATAGAATATGAAATGTTTTCTTTCATGCAGTAATCTTTATTTATAATCAGAAGGAAGTTATCCTAATCTCCTGATACCTAACTTAAATTGTTTTTTGGGATTTTACTTGTTTTTTATTTTTTTAATCATCCAAGAAGGAAATAATAGTGTTTTCAACCTGATAATTTCACAGCTTCTAATTCAAGCTATGAAGATCATGAAGGTAGCTCAAAATGCATGTTTTAATTTTTTCTTTGAAAGCATGAAAACTAGAAGTCTATTTATTTTGACTAATGAATACATATCGACAACTGAAATTCTCAAATAACCAATTGACTCCAGGACCCAGGATTTTCATCTGAACACCAAATGCTTCATATATCAATTTAGCCATGTTTTTCATCCTGAAGCAATGTAGTCTTGCGACCTACAACACGGAAGAAAGAGAACTTGATGAAAATGAAAGCCTTGCATAGACATAGTAAACCTGTTGAAAATAGAAAATCTGTTGAAAAAAATTACATCTTGAAGTTACATGGGGGAGAATATGATGGTGTTCATCTGCTTAACCCTTTGTATTTGTTTACATTAGGCAAGTGATAAGTTTTAACCTTTATTTTTATCTGAATGATCATTTCAATACCTGTATCAGTTAGGTAAAACTTTGATTCATTTTGCCTTTGGTTTCTATAAAAGTCTATTAAGTAGTCTTAGTCTATTTCAATGCAGGTGTGTAACTGCAGAATGAAAGTGGTCAGCTAGAAGTTTGATTAACTAGATGAGCGATAGCTAAAGAATGTCATCACGAAACTTGAATTTGGGGGATTATCCTGTTGATCCATTTATTTTCAGTGTGGCTACTGTGAATGCTGACATTTCTGGAAAACTGAACCTCTGCTTTTGTACTCCAAATATTCTTAACAGGAAATATTTTACATGTTGGATTTAATTTTTCCTAGTCAGTGATAACTACTTCTGAATGCAACCTTAATATATATTTGCTGAACATTTCTGCTAAAATTTAATGCAGAATTAGTATTAGTATGCAAAAAGGTCTTTGAGCCTTATTGTTTACAGTCTATCTGAAAAGCTTAATCTCTTCAGTGAGTTTCTCTGGGGTTTCATTTTATAGTATCTTTCAACAGAATAAAACAAACAACATGGAAGCTGCTTGCTTTTGAAAGGTTTTCATATAACCAGAATGGCAAGCAATATGTAAAAAGAAAAATTATAATTTGCCACTGAAGTTTTTGGTGAGATAGATGAAATATTTGACTAATTTGAAAGTTGTAGCAACATAAGAAACTGATTATCATTATGTTAACTTGGTGTGTTATACACTATTTGAAGCACATAATAATGAGTTACAGAAGAATTAATATACAGGCATTTCTATAAAGTTAGAAATGGTAAGACTTTATATATGGAAAGCCAGAGAAATAAATTTAGTGGAAAGCCTTTTTATTGAACTCTTTTATTGTATATGACCCTCAGGACATAAAAGCTACAAAGCATTTGCTCTGCCATTTCTATGTTGCATAGTTAATGAGGCTTTCCTTTCTTTCCGGTCATTTAATTTCATTTCAGAGCAAAGTGTGAAACTGTATGCAAAGGAATGTTATACTGTAATATTAGGACATTTTTTGTATTGCTTTGAGCAAACAGGATTTCCATGTACTGTTTTGACATTTCAGTAGATGCACTGCTGTTGCATCATAGCTATTTTAGTTACAAATTACCTGAATTATTTTATTTATTATTTCTTTCTGGTATTGTCTGTGCTATGTTATGTGCTGTGGAAGTATAATAAGAAATCCTGATTTCTACCTAAATTTCATATAATAAGAAATATACCATGCCCCAAAATTTTACAACTTTTAACAAGTAAATATGTGGAATAAACAGGTTAAAGAGTTTACTGCTCTTTGAAAACATTTCATAACATTTATGGAGCTTATTATTTCTAAGTATGTAAACGTATTGGATTTGACACTCAACATTAAATACCACAGGTAAAAACATTTCTTTACCCAGCACAGTAGTGGTTAAACTTCAAACTGATTTGAAAGTAGAAGCGACAGTTACACTGTAGCCCAGATTCATAATTCAATGATGTGTCCATATTTTACAGATCGTTTCAAATGGATGTATTAAAAAAAAAAAACAAAAAAAAAAAGAAGTGAAAATAAATTGTCATAACACTTACATTAAAAACTACTTTGGTTGTTACCCTCGGGGATCATCACAGCTACCTTTAGAATATCAGAATCCAAATTCATGGACTACAGTTCCATATTTTAAAGAGTATATATATATATTCATTTCAGAGAAAGAGTTAGCTAATCTTTGAAAGTTGTTGAGGATAAAGATTGTTTAGAATTTCAGTAATACTATTATGAAACACATTCACATCTTCAATTTTCAGGGAATATCTGTGAGGTACATGTGCTTAGGTATTAATCAATAAAGCATAGTAGTTTCATAATTACATATTAGGAATTATTAAAGAAGAGTTGTTATGATAATTTTTTAAGGGAAGACTAACAAACCTCAATGTTGTGCCCAGTTGTGTTAATACAAGGGCTCCCTCCAATGGCGACAAGTTACTTCACATACAATTTATTGCTACATATGGATGAATGAAACAGGAAATAGGTAGATGGAAGAATTCAAAAACATAGTTGTCTCTGGTGGTTTACATTAAGATATTTTTAATGCATACATTAGCCCCTACACTGTGACATCTAGAAAATGAAGTACGTTTTCATCTCAGATCTGTTGAACATGAAAAAAAAAGAAAGAAAAAATACACTGTTTTTATTAACCACATTTCCAAAGGAGCATGGCTAACTGGTGATAGACCTTTGCTGGCTAGCAACAGATATTCAAGGGCCCTAGATTCATACCATACCGACACACCCCTGCAATGCTGTTAAGTGGGGTATCCAACCGCTACTGCTGCAAAAAGAAACAAAACCCACAAACTTTTGTTGTTAGCTTATTTTTTAGATATTAAAATCTTCCTCTTCTCTATTAATATGAAAGCAAACTGTTCCAAATTTTGTTTCTCGAAAAGAAAAACAAAACAAACAAACAAACAAACAAACAAAAAACCCCAACAAAACAGAAAGACAGAATCTCTAGTACTGTGTCCATTCACAAAAGCTGTTGCCTTTGATAAATTACCTACTAAGTGCTGTCTAATGCTCTCTTCATCTCCTACTTCTGGAGCTGTTCTCGTATGTAAGAGTATGCTGATATTCTGCTCAAATAACGAAAGGCAAAAAAGAGAAAGAAACACGACATAATACCCCAGTGAATAAAACCCTCACCCAATATGAAAAAATACCAGAAAGAGATTGAAAGAGTATTGGTACAGTTTACCCCAGTATCCTGACTGTTTCTGACTGACGCTGATGGAAAGCTGTAAGAACAGTGTGAGGAGTTAGTGAATACTCACCAGGTATGGTCTCCAAACCAGCTGTGATTCATGGCTTACTACTTCCCAGGAAGATAAATTGGTAAAGGTGACAGAAGTGGTGCAAAACTGCACCACCATCACCCACAGCACATACCAGAAACTCCAGCTTTAAGATCAGGATTGAAATACGAAGTCTGAAGAGGAAAGATAGGCCCAGCATTTTTACAGAAGAAGAACAAAAATTTGGGCAAAGGGAAGAGAAAGGAAAAAAGCGGACTGAAAGGGGAATATTTTACATGGTCAAACATCAACTTAATATTCAGAAAATATTGAAAGGAATGTGTATCTCTGAGGAGTGGTTTGTGTGTCAGATTTTTGGTGCACTCCCTTGCATTGCATTGGATATGTTAACACTCTTAGTCCCCACAGCATGGAGGAGGTGGACCTGGAGGTCTGAGTCTCACAGAGGTTCCAGTGGGATTTCAGTCTGGTGTCATGTTATGAACTCTGTTTTTTTGCCTCCCACTACCTGACTCAAAAAAAGTCCACACAAAAACTCCATTTTATAATGTGAAACCAAATATCACAGAATCACAAAATGGTTGAGGTTGGAAAGGACCTCTGGAGGTCATCTGGTCTAATACCCCTGATTAAGCAGGATGACCTAGAGCTGGTTGCCCAGGAACATGTCCAGAGGACTTTTGAAGATCTCCAGGGATGGAGAATCCACAACCTGTTAGGGCAACCTGTTCCAGGTCTCTGGAAAAAAATTATTTCTTTACAGTAAAAAGTTTTCCTTCTGTTCAGACAGAACTTCCTGTGTTTGAGTTTGTGCCCACTGCCTCTTGTCCTATCATGGGACACCGCTGGATACAGCCTGGCTCCATCTTCTTTATGTCCTCCTTTCAAGTATTTATATACATTGATAATATCCCCCGAGCTTCCTCTTCTCCATGCTGACAGCTCTCTCAGCCTTTCATCCTATGGGTGATGCTCCAGTCCCTTCATCATCTTTGTGGCCCTTTCCTGGACTCTCCAGTATGTCCATTTCTCTCTTGTACCCACAACTGGACACAGTACTCCAGGTGTGGCCTCACCAGTGCTAAATAAATGGGAAGGATCACCTCCCACCACCTGCTGGCAATACTTTGTCTAATTCAGCAGAGAATACCATTAGATTTCTTTGCAGTAACGACACATTGCTGGCTCATGTTTAATTTGGTAACTTTGAGCTTCCCTGTGCTAAATGTCATGAGGTTCCTGTTGGTCCATTTCTCCAGCCTTTTGAGGATGGCAGCACAACACTCTGTTATATCAGGCACTCCTCCAAGTTTTGATGTCACCAGGAAACTTGCATAGGGTGCACTGTCCCATCATCCAGATCATTAATGAATATGTTAAACGGGATTGGATCCAGTATTGACCCATGGTGTACACTGCTCCTTAATGGGCTCCACATAAATTTCGTGCCACTCGTCACCACCCTCTGGGCCCAACTGTTCAGCCATTTTTCAAATATGGCAGAATTCAAGTCAGTGGAGTCTACGATTTTAATACACTTGTGTACAATAGTCAAGTATTTCTTTTGCATCTGGTCAGAGTAACTAGTAACTTTTATTTTGTACTGTGTATTAGTATTAGAAGTATTAGAAAACTCTGTCTAACAACACCATAGTTCTTCTTTCATATATTCTATTTAGGTATTCAGTTCTGTTTTGAGGTTTGATGAATCACTGTCAGGAAAAGTGATGGAGTGAAAAAAGTCTGTCTAAAAGTCACAGATGAGGAACTTTATATAAGAAGGATGGCACTAGCAGCGATATGCAGCCTGTCCATCTGATTGCTGGGTCATTTTACTATAGTGGAATAACATGTTCACAATTATTTGGATAATATAATATCAATATTAATATGTTCCTTAGCATTAGCATTACTAGACTTGGTTTACAGAGTAAAACAATGAGATTTTTGACAAAAGACCTAGCACGGAGAGTCTACAGAGGTGTTTTGACTAAGAAAAAGTAGTTTCTGAATTTCACTTTTTACTTATATTGAAGCTTGTGATACTCACCTTTTAATAAAAATTACAGGGACAATAGTCATCCTGCTTCCACTTTACCACTGCCAAAGAGGAAATTGCAGAAATTTAAGTCCAGGAGGTGGGAGATGCAGTTTTATATAGACGTCTGACCATCTATTTCACAGTGTGCTGCACACTTAACCTGCTTTTTTCTAAATTTTCCTATCTGAGAATTGGCGATAACAACAACTAATTTTTTCAAGTGTTTTTACATTTTTAGAGGTCTCATTTCGGTAGTTGTTGTTTTCTTGCTTCTTTCTGTTCTCTAAAATGTGTTTGCAAATGCTTTTAGTTCAGGCTGTTTCAAGATCATGTGTCTTCTTTTTAGTTAATATTTTAAGTGAAACATATATTCACTGCTTACATAAATCTAAGTACCAAAGTGACTTTTTTAGGAGGATATTGTCAGGAAACACAGTACAAAAGTAGAATGAAAAATAATTTGGCATAAAGTACAATCCAGTTACTGATTGAAGGTATGTCATGGCTTGCTGATTCCATTATTTTGTTTGATGTTTAAATAATTTGGCTTAATTTGGTTTTGATGTTTAGCTTCAAGTCCTTCAGCACTTTTAGGTGGAAGATAGATCTAGTTTGCCAGTCTTTGAGAAGAAGTTCATTTTAAACAATACTCAAAAGAGGGAAATGCAAAACGAACAATTTATCTTTACAAGTTTGTAGAGAAATTGCTTGTAGTTGATGTATATTATAGAGGAATTCCGCTGGTCATACCAATCTTCTTGCTGACCATTTTAGTTGTATGATGATTTCTTGCATCCTTCACTGCCTGTTGTATTTTATGCTGTGAATTTTAGGAATTTTTTGCTGTTTAAAAGCTGGAAAACATCCAGAACACTTCTATGGTGCTAAAATTTGTTATTATTACAAAAAAAAAAAAGATCTTAAAGAAGTTAAGAAGCATGAATAGGCAAATGACAGAACCATGTAACAGGACATGGCTATGAGCTAGGTAATATAAACATGAATATAAAGAGCTTGAGTTTTAAATCTAAAAAGAAATAGCAGTAGACAACAAAGAGGATTAGGTCACAGTCATACTGGTCAGCCAACAAGTTTAAGGCAGTAAAGCATTCCCCCTAATGTGCTGCCATAAAGAGCAAAAGATACCACAGGAGAGAACTGATACCTTGTTCTGGAGTGTTTCAGAGAATTCTTTTGGATACAGAAAAATTTGAAGTAGGTAGCTACATATAGTAACTAGTGTTTTATTTCTTCAAAAGATATCCATTCTCTTCCTGCTTTTCATCATAGTACATGAGAATAATTCACCTTGAGGTGTTTTATAATGAGCAGAGACACAGTTTAGTAAATTCTTATGAACAGAAGCTATATAAGATAACCATGTACAATGTAATCTTTAATTAAATAAATTACCTTTCTATATTTCTAGCTCATCATGTATAAAACTATTAGTAATGCAGTTGCAAAATAAATAGTGTTTTGAAACATTCTGAAGAGCACTCAATAGTCCGTTTTTCCCATCTGCAATTTTAATAGCACTCAGAGATAGCTAGTAATTAAATGAGAGATTTGTATTCCTCTTGGTAAGTGAAATGATTTTCTATAAGAAAAAAAACAGTAGTATTTTTAGTGGTAAAAGCTATAAGTTTCCAATTCTGAACTCTTGATCTAGAAGTAGAATAAATTATACTTTAATGGCAAATTCTACAGCACAATGACTTGAGAGATATTTAAAGTGTAATGTTGAATGGTATTCCTTAACACATTCTTAATGGACTGCAAAAACACTAAGTGAAAAATATAATTGTAGATGAAGTAGTCTTTGAACTCTCTTCTTTCAGAGGATTTTTTAAAATTATTTTTGTTTATTTTTTGTTATTCAAATAACATTGTGTTCAAATGGAATTGTACTTTGTGAGTCGCATCACTCAGATTTATAATATTAAATGATTTAATCAATATGCCGCAAACATCTGAAATCTTTTAAGCAAGCACATTAGAAATCTCTATATAATAAAAAACCTAACAAACAAACAAAAAAGCAAACAAGCCCACTGTAACTGAGGAAGATGATAGATTGAAGGAACTACTGAATAAAAGGGCAAACATAATATCTTGTGCATGACATCAGTATATCTGACACTAATTAGTCATGGTTGCAGCATGGCAGTGATTTTAAGATCCCTTCACTGTTTTATTTGGAAATCATGTTATTGCTATAGCTGGCCAGATATTTTTCTTTTGACCATAGCATTGATCAGGTGATGTGCGCAACATGCAGATGATGTAAATGCATCAGAACTTGCCAGATAGAGTATGCTTCTATGGAAATAGCAGAAGATGTTACAAGCAGTGAACATTGACTGGAACAAGAATTTGTGATAGTTTTGTAGACAGGTTTTTTCTTATCTGGTTTGTATTAAACATGTTGTCATTAATGTATACCATCCTTCTTTACAAAAGAGGTTATGATCAGTCAAATTTGTGAATATGTGCAACTGCTGTGTGTTTTTGTCATTTTAAGATTACTTTATTATAGTTCAACTATATCTTCAAACAATTCAGAGGCAAGACCTGGTGAAAAATACAGTGAGTAACTTATAGCACAGGCGTCCTCACTAAGATGGCACTGTTAATATTTTATAGCCAACAGATCTGTCAGTTTTTGCATAAATCATCGATTATAACCAACAAAGCCCTAGCAATCTTTGATCATTTTATCTATGCAAACATTTTCTCCTAGCCATAATTCCAAGATCACGTGAGAGATGAGATCAAGTAAAGAAGGCAGTTGTGTGGTACAGTGTTTTCTGGYGAGAGTGAAGGACTTTCATACTCACTTTTTTCACTTTAACCAAACAGTTCACATCTGTTGGCTTTCAGGACTGACTTCAAAAGACTAACAATAACTTCCCACAGTGGTAATAGGATGAGAAAGAAGAGTCTGAATGTTTGGATTCTTGTGCAGTGAATATTTCATTGACGTTGATGTTAATTGTACTGTGTGCTGGGTTAACTTGAGTAGACACTGCTTTTGCTGCTGAGATGTAAATAGTTGTACTACTATATGAACTTGCATATAGCTTAGAAGTTATGTGAGAAAATAATTTATTTTGAACTCCCTTAGTTCTCAGAAGAGCTCAAGATGGGTTAATCCTGCAGTATTATTAGAATAGTTTGAATGATGCTCTAAGGTGAATAAATTGTCAGTAGCCTACTGGGATTTCTATTCCCTTCCTGATGACTCCTGGCACTAATACCAACTACAGTTTTGATGTGTGTCATAAGCAGAAAGACTTGTACAGGTGTTTTGGCTTGACAGTGTTTCCAAAGCATAACCGTCATCATGCAACAACAGCAAGTATTTTACAGTTTACCTCACTGCTAAAGTTCCTTTTCAGACAAAATTATCCAGGTTGGGGTCCTGTTCCAGTTCTTGTCATTAAGCATGAAATGAGAATTTACATCTAAGTATACTTATTTAACAGAGTAATATTTGTATTTAATATGAAGTAGTATTTGTAATAAATATCATAATATTTCTTACAATGGGTACACAATATATGTAAAAACATTGTGCATATTATTTAGTCCCATAGTATGCTTTACAGTGTATATATAGTACATTATAAAGTAAAATTGCATTCATAAATAGGCGCCATCTGTTCTAGGTGATCTAAAGTATGGCTCAGTATACACAGTGCATGCCTCATACACAGCTTTATCTATGGAGGACTTTTTGACTGGCTGAGGAAGTTTTGGACATGATATTGGTCTTATCCCTGGTCTAAAACCACATTTGCTTTCTAGACAGAGGATGGAGAGGGAAACAAAGAACTTCCTTTTTACCTTATCTTGATGTAAGCTGACCTTCACAATTGTTCTAAGTTTGGTGATGACCTTCTACACACAGGATTTAACTTTACTAATATAGTCCGGAGCACATGTGTGATTTCCGATGCCATAACGAGCTGAATAATTCCGTCTTCAAAGGAGGGTTAAAATAGCTTGAGGTAAAGAAACTACAGGGTTAGAAACAGAGTAGGAGGGTTAAAAGGAGTTTGAGAGTAGGGCTTCATTTCAGGCTTCAGTACACCCCAGGGTACTTTTCCTTCGTGGAATAAAATAGCCCGTGAAGAGCTACCTACTTAGCCATCTACGCTGCTGAGTGCCCCTGCTACCGTTTAAGGTTAAACTGCAATATAGTGTTTCCATGTTTCAAAAACTGCATTCTTTGAGAAAGATGGTATGTCTTCATGCTATTAAAAAACAGTATAATATAGTATCTGTAAGAGCATCAACTAAGATTCAGTAGGCAGTTATACTGGAGGGATTAGCTTTATGACCCTATTAATATTTATGCAAACAATGCTTATTATGTGTAAAATTCATATTAACTGAGGGTCAGATTGGGTCTTTAACCATCAGATGCCTGTGTAGGTTGTGAGGACCCTGAATAATCTAGAATAATGGCATATTCCTTTCGAATGATTTGGCACAAGAATGAAGTGATCTGAAGAGTGAAGAAGGCAGGGATGGGAGGAAGGAAACTCATTATATGGTTATAATTGTCGTGTGTTTAAACGATTGCTGGGTTGGACCATGAAACTGTAATTGTGTTCTACAATAAAGACAGGAGTGTATCTGTCATGTTGAATATGCTTCTCCTCTAAAAAGCCTACAAGCTACTTTCATAGGCTTTGAGTATGCCTTTAGTGCTTGTAGTCTGGAGGAAAAGCTGTTTGATTGCCTCCTCTTTGTCTTTCTTGCGAAAAGGATTAAAACTGAAAAAAGGCCCAAACTACTTATTTTAACCTTTAGAGTGTTTAAAATCAAGCAATAAAGACCCATTTAACACTCAACTCAATTGATACACTTTAAAATGTGTTCCTCCCAGATAAAAGCTTTGTAAAATGATAGCTAAAAATATTGATTTCTAAAATGACCATTCTGAATGGTTTAACGAGTAGTTTGAATTACTTTTAGGCTGTCAAAAAACTGATTTTAAATTAAGAACACATGGCTTAAGTATACCCTGCAGAAAAAATCAAGCAATATGTATTCTCTACTCAAAACTTAACAACCAGTTTTCATGAGGTGACTGCCCTCCGAAAATGATTTTGGAAAAAATTTAAATCTTAATCGAACACTTCATTTGCACACAGTACCTAAACTTCTGGGGCCTGGGTTCTGGTTCAGTCAACAAACTAATTGGCACTTTCATTGCCGGCTGTATTTGTTACAGATTGCAAATAAGGATTTGAAACAAGAGGTCTGGAAGGGTCTCACCCTCCAAATAGTAGCTTTTCTCCGGTGTTTGTTTTAACACGTTTCCACTGTGATAGTGAAATTATAAAGCATGAAGCTGAAAGTGGTGTGGACATTCAGAGTCATAACTCTCATTGCTTATTACTAGCTTAATAGGTTGGCTGTAATGAGCCCATTCGCTAGCTGTTTTCTTTTTTCTTTTATTTTCTTTTTTTTTTTCTATTGAATGTTCAGAGATTAGAATTTATTAAAATCTCACTAGTACGGGGAGGGAAGGTGCAAAAATTCATGTATAGGGTAAATAATGAATGCAATGAAGCTCACCTCTGCTTCAAAAACTTATGGAAAGAGAAGCTTTCATACCTAAAATACCTAACATACCAACATACCTAAAGATGTTGGTTTCTATATACTTCTGCTGTTGCAACATCTGTGGCTTATGGCTATATCAACAGTACTGTCCATATCTCCAGAATTTAATTCTTCTCATGAAAATATTTCAGAGAGGTATTTCTGTCTAATTTATCAGATATTTAGATCCAAAATGTTTGAACAAATTCTTTCTGCTTCACATATCACAATGAGAGGCAATGAGAATAAAAAAACACACGCCTGAACATGTAACGAACAAAATCAGAAGATATTCTCCAGTCTTTAGGATGCTAAAATTCATGATCACAGCGGGTTGGATTTTTTCATTCTTCTTTATGTTTCTTTATGTAACAAAAAGGGAAAGTAGCCTTATCAGTTATATACTGCCAAAAAAAAGATTCTATGATAATACTTTATTTTTTTACCTCTCACCTTGGAAAAAAGGTTTTTCAACAGAACACTGAATTAAAATCCTTTTATAATAATCTGGATTGTTTAGTTGGAAACCAGAGTCTTTCAACACCATGGTAAGTCAGTATAAGAACTTTTTAGATTCAGCATAATACGCATCTAAAACACAGGTTTGCAATGAAATTTATCTAACCTTTGGGTAAGAGGAAATCATAGACCTCACTCTGTTGTCTTATGAAAAACTATTATATCATAGAGTCATAGAATCATAGAATTGTTTAGGCTGGAAAAAACCTTTAAGATAATCAAGTCCAACCATTAATCTAGCACTGCCAAGTCCACCACTAAACCATGTCCCTAAGCACCACATCTACACATCTTTTAAATACCCCCAGGGATGGTGACTCAACCATTTCCCTGGGCAGCCTATTCCAATGCTTGACAACCCTTTCAGTGAAGAATTTTTTCCTAATATCCAGTCTAAACCTCCCCTGGAGCAACTTGAGGCCATTTCCTCTTGTCCTATTGCTTGTTACTTGAGAGAAGAGATTGACACCCACCTCACTACAACCTCTTTTCAGGGAGTTGTAGAGAGTGATAAGGTCTCCCTTCAGCCTCCTTTGCTCCAGACTAAACAACCCCAGCTCCCTCAACCACTCCTCATAAGACCCTAGACCCTAGACCCTTCACCAGCTTCATTGCCCTTCTTTGGGCACACTCCAGCACCTTAATCTCTTCCTTCTAGTGAGGGGCCCAAAACTGAACACAGGATTCGAGGTGCAGCCTCACCAGTGCCGAGTACAGGGGCACAATCACCTCCCTACTCCTGCTGGCCACACTATTTCTGACACAGGCCAGGATGCCGTTGGCCTTCTTGGCCACCTGGGCACACTGCCGGCTCATGTTCAGCCGGCTGTCAACCAGCACCCCCAGGTCCTTTTCCGCCGGGCAGCTCTCCAGCCACTCTTCCCCAAGCCTATAACGTTGCCCTGGGTTGTTGTGACCCAAGTGCAGGACCCGGCACTTGGCCTTGTTGAATCTCATACAGTTGGCCTTGGCTCATTGATCCAGCCTGTCCAGATCCCTCTGCAGAGCCTTCCTACCCTCAGGCAGATCAACACTCCTGCCCAACTTGGTGTCATCTGCAAACTTACTGAGGGTGCACTCAACCCCTCATCCAGATCATTGATAAAGATATTAAACAGATGGTACAATACACTGRAATGCCACGATGTTCTACACAGTTTGTGAAAGGACTATTTGGTTTTGAAATGTTTCATTCACCTAAATTTTAAAAGGTGTGAGATTTTTCAATGAGTGTGGTGTCAGTACTAAATGCACAGTTGACTTTACACTTGATCCAGAGGAATAGTCAAGATTGATTCAGCTGTTGTTTCTATGGATTTCATTCACAATTACATTTTATTCCTGTGCGTTTGACAGATGAGGGTACAAAATGAAAAGATCAGCAATACTTCCATATATTTCTGTATTCAGTATGGATGTGGCTGATCTCTTTTTCGTTTTCTTCTAGGCCTTTTCTGGAAACACAAATGCGGACAGTGTCGTATACTATAAGCTTCAGCATTCCATTAAAGCAAGATTTCTCCGTTTTGTGCCTTTGGACTGGAATCCGAATGGCAGAATTGGAATGCGCATTGAAGTGTATGGATGCACATACAGTAAGTGTTTTGCTGAATCAGCTAAATGAAACCACTACTCATCATTGTCTTTTGCTACCTAAATTACACTTGCAAGTAGATATCTAAGCTTAAATTTAATCTTGAATAAAACTGATTCAATAAGTTTATGTGCAGACTTCACTATTTCTACATCATCTAACAATATGTGATGCTTATTTTCTAGTTCTTTCTGTGTTGGAATGAATGATGTGGACATAATCCAATAACTGTTTTACTACAAACTCTTTTCTTGATAGTCTTAAAAACTGCGTCTTAACGTGGTATATTTTCTACCTGAAGGGTGAAATGTGGAAAATATTTACAGTTTTAAATACATATGGTCTTGGTCCTGAGCAAATAAGTGTACAAGTAGATAAACCCACAAATACACAATTGAAGGATATTTCAAAGTTCTTATATGTTTAAGGGGTACTTTTAGAATAATTCTTGTGTCATTAATAAAACATTAATAACTGATACAAGCATTTGGAAGACAAATGGTAAGTGTTAGGTTGTATTGATCTGCTGGACAATATAAATCTTCCTGTTGTCTTCCTGTTACAGTTCTTCATCCTTGGACTTTTTAAAAAATGTTCCTCTTAGCAAGTTGTTTACTGCTTTTTATTCTCCCCGTCTTTTTTCCATGAGGGAAGCAGACTTTATTTTAAGCAACCTCTTTAATAGCTTGCTTTAAGTACTTTCATCTGTTGCTTTTTGTAGGATTTTTTTTTCACTTATATGCTTAAGTCATGCTTTCCACAGCTGATCTCTTCTGAATGGTCTCCACATAGCTCTCTTCTGTTTCCATTCATTAGTATTTGACTTTAAACTGAACATCAGTAAAACACGTCTGGGCTTCTGCCTTAAACGTGGCTTTGTAAAACGAGTGAAAGTCCATGAACTAAGGATACTGAAAATTTCAACCTGTCTGCAGGAGATTAGGTCACCTCAGAAATTAGGTAACTGCCCCACCCCAGAGAACAGACAGCTCATGCCAGGAGAAAGGTGTGAGAAGCTAAAAGCACACAGAATTCTGCAGTGACATCTGCCTGGAGATGGGAACATGACTTATGATTCCTAGAACAATCTAATGATAGTGCTGTAACTGAAAAAGTTGGCCAAGATTGAATTTACCCTTCACTGTTTTAAGTAAGGGCTTAAGACTACTAAAAGTTAAAAATGGAGGCTGAACAGATGACTTATCATTCCCAGCTGAAAGCTCATCTGAGTCTCCCGTTTGAAATCTCATGTCTGTGGTACTTGATGAGAGTACATTCCTTCCTGTCTCTAAGCTTCACTGAAAGCCGATCAGCTTTGCTTCTTCCCAGTCCTTTACCTTGTGCATTTGACAATGTTTAAATCCTTACTCAAAGTCTTGTTCTCAGACATTTCCAAACTGAAGAGCTCTCTTTTGCACACGCCTAAAATCTAGATTTTAATTATCTGTATTCACTACTGTGATTTTCTCTGTCACACCTTGCAAGGTATCTTATGGCTCTCTTCTGTGATAATCCCTATTGTCATGCTGCCAATGGAAAATCTACGAGTCTAAAGGACAAAAAGAAGACAGTGTCCATGTTACTAAAAGTAATAAAACATATAGAATAAGCAGTTACACAGTTAAAATATTTTGTGTGTGGTCAGTAACTACTTTTGAGGAAGATATGTATTTTTCTGTATTTTGCTTACTTGCTACAGGAACAATCCTATAGATAGCTTATGGAAACAAATCCATGATAAATATCTTCTAAGATTAGGCTGAATTTAAAAGGAATATTTACTTCATCCATTATCCACTGTAATGCAGTACATAAAGAACACAGTAGTATTAAAAATATGGAAACTTTTTTAAGCTGGTTAAGATTTTCTCTGTATTAATGATGCTGTGAGTTCTTGAAATGCTTATTTTTTCTATGTATAAATGCTTTCATTCCAAATGAATTGCAGACTGTTTATCATCTCTTTATTTATTTTGAACATCTAGAATTACCATGTGCTTTTAGTAGTTCAATTCAGTGATTGCTATTGAAGACAAAACAGGTGATTATAGTCTTATAGTTCTAAAATATATTTAATAATTTGAAAGATGAATGCTTTCTCTCCAGTCTTTTCCTCCATTTATCAGACATATGCAGGACATGTAGTTATTGTTACAGTAACTATGCCTGGCTGTTTCTGAATTGCTATGTACTTTTACAGGCGGGACCAGAAAATAAAGAAAAGCAGAAATGCCAGCGATACCTACTTTAACTTTGTTTCACACTTTCCAGATTTCCCATTTCTCATTCTTCCCTTCAGAGACATCTAACTGGGTCTTATGTTGTAAGAATAAGCAACTCTCTTTCCATTTACCACTGGATATGTGAACTGTGTTCTGTATTCTGGTGTAAATACAGTAATTTCTTCCTTCAGTCTTATCTGTTACAAATTGCACAACTAAAACTAAAACTGCAAGAATATATGAAGTTGACCTCACTATTCCATAAAGGGATACCGAAAAATGCATGTCTGTTACATCCAAAAGAAGTCATTACTACCTTGGTGAAGTAATACTTACAGCACAACTGTTGGCACTTCTTTCAAGTTGCTGTTCTGTTGTCTTCTGGCCAAATACCTGCTCTGAATAGCTTAGCCTAGTATCCTCAGAACTAACGTTTCCCTCTTAATTACAGTCTCTCTATTATGAGTTTTGTTTCCTTTTTTTTTTTACACAGAACTCCTTTTTTACTATAAACTTTTTAGGCCAAGGACTGTGTCATTTTATATGTTTGTAAAGCATGCATCCAGAACAAGTCCTTCCATTTTTGCCTCTTAGTACTTACGGAGTAGAAAGGCTAAATAAGGCAGTTAGTTATGGAGTTATATGAAACATTAAAAGAGTTCCCCTGTATTCTTTGTGTTTAGTTCTTCTTCCTCACTCTGCTACCTCAGGCATGTTCCTCTGTTTTCTTATTCCTGTTCTACAGTCTTTTTCATGTAAGAAAAAAAGAAAGACATTTTCTACCTCCAGGTGAACTACCTGGCTTCATGTGGACTGACGAAATCTGCTTGTGGCATGACTACAAAATGAACACTCCGTGCTGCCAAAAAAAAAACCACCCCAAAATCTCTCTCAGCCTCTTGTCTTATAGTTCTTCCTATTTAGTGTGTGCAAAAGAGACTGATGATTCTCTACAGACATTTCCTGTGTCTTGTTCCTGAAATGTCAGATTGTGACAATTAAGGCATGTAAAACAGAGTTCAGGTTAAGCTATCCCCTGACGCTAAAAAAGGGAAATTAGAAGTCTCTTTGGCTTACTCCTTCCTCCCTTCACTACAACACTCTCTTTCTCATTCCAGCCTCTAAAACCCAGTAGGCTAAAAATAGGAAAAAAAAAAAAAAAAAAAAAAAAGCTTTTTCATGTGACAGACAGAAAGATGGGTTTAAATGTGAAAATGACAATTGTATAAAATTGTAGGAGAAAGATAACTGGGAACTAAATGTACACTGTACGTTAAAACATCATTAGATGCAGTGCCTAACAACAAGCACTGCGGACACTGTGGTACGCAAACCCTCTTCCAGAGTCCTCTAACACTGTTAAATGTGTTGAGGGTTTTTGAGCATTCTCTTCCTGTCTGGAATGCATAAAAACGATGGCACAGTTACATCAGTCAACAAAAGGAGTTCACATCCTCTTCATAACTGGGATAACGTGCTTTTAAGGGCTTGATGTGAATGTGATTGTAAAAAAGTTCATTTTAAAGGTGGTTGATTATGAACAATTTTAACATGCCAGTCCTTTTTTTTTTTTCCCCCAAAGGCTTTGTTTAAAGCAATACCTAAGTCCTGATTTATCTAACTGTTCTGAACACTGTGCACCTTTTCAGGTCTGTTTTCCCCAAAATTGGAAAGGGCCAGAGAGCAGATTTCTCATTTTAATACAATTGGTCAGGACTAAGGATATCTAAAAACAATAAAAAAGCCAACAGGTTGCATTGTTTTAAGTTTTTTTCCTTTTAAATAATTTAAAACTATTTAAAATTATTAAAATTAATTTAAATATCAACAAAAATCAAATCATTTTTCAAAAAAGATATTGCTCAGGGTCACTAGAACTCTTGATCCTACGGTGTGTGAGGAGGCTTCCAGTATTTCCAGTTTCTCAGAGGCATATCATGACTTCTATTTTCACAGTATTTTCACTAAGGATTTAGCTTACATTAATTTGAGAAAGACACACTGTAAATTGTGAAAACAAAAGATGAGTGTTCACAAAGCAAATCAACCTTTTTTATTTTCCTTATTTATAACAGTAGAATAGGGAAAACCCACGGAGACTGATGTTCAAAACCAGGGACAATTAGAAGCTGAGAGTACTTGGTAAACATGAAAGAGGAAAATGTTATGGCACCCTGGGTATTTGGGCTCATTCCCAAATATCCTGTAGGAGACCCAAGCTTTATCTCTCACAACTCTTTCAATTTATTTCCAGAGGTGATGCACAGATGGTGAAGACAAAACATATGTGAGAAATGTTATAAGCATTTTGATTAACATCTGCAGCCCTTTCACAATCTTCATTCATGCATGGCAGTGGGGAGAAGGTTTGATTTTGTTTATTTTCCAAATTTGGACAGGGTAGATTTTGCTTCTTAGGAGCTAGTGCTGAAGAATAGTGAAAGGGATTTTGGAGACCAGTGCTAAATGTTGTTTATGCTCTTGTCTCGATAACTAATAGCAAGAGTATGTTCCCAATCAAAAAACGTTGCTGTTATCAGTACCTACCATCTAGTTAGGTGGTTTGATAGATACATAAGAACGTACAAGTTCTATTATTGAAGTTTTTATTAAAGCTATTAAACTTCACATTCATTATTTAAATTTAATATTGATTAATGTTTTTACTGTCCACATTCATTCAATGACATAATGAAGTAAAACAGTCAACCTACAATTCGTTTTTAGGTAGAATGTCATATTTATTCATTGTACATTTGGTAAATGAATTCTTCATAAGCAGGAAATATATTATCAAGATGTGAAGAAAATCAAGAAACCATATTTAAAAACATAGCTCTATTCACTTGACAAGAGTTTTTGAAAATGGAATATAAATGACTGACTTTAAGTACTATAGTTAATTTGAATTGAGTTCATTTCCATGCCAACAATGTGGAGAAATATTTTCAGTGAAATTAAATAAAGTTAGTAAATAGATAATGGGTTTCCATTGACTTGCAAGAAGTCAACCAGTCAGCTGAAGAATAACTTCATATTTTATAGAGTGTCCTTTACATCTTCATTTATTTCACAAATGTATCTTTCAAGGGTAATTATCTTTTTCTACTTTACTTATGAACTGTGAATACTATATAAGCTTTTTATAGTGCTATCAGTTCCTTTGTGTGTGTCTTGTTCAATCTGTACTGATTTGGGCAGTTATTCTTTTATATAATTGGGATATAATCAGTTAGTTCTTTTTCTTTTCTTTTCTCTTTTCTTTTTTCTTTTCTTTTCTTTTCTTTTCTTTTCTTTTCTTTTCTTTTCTTTTCTTTTCTTTTCTTTTCTTTTCTTTTCTTTTCTTTTCTTTTCTTTTC